>JASDQU010107908.1:222468-244425 GCA_032191745.1 Picea mariana | reverse complement strand
AAAAAAAAATCTATATGCAATACTTATTACTAAGTGCCCCCAAGAGAAAATAAAATAAACCACCAATTAAGAGAGTGAAGTGATAGTCCCAATTAATTGAAATAACCAAATGCCACAAACTAGATGTTTCCACACCTCATTCCTTGTCCCTATTAATCAAACATTGTTCACATCTCCATGCAAATAGGTTTTTCCTTCAACATGGTCCAAATCCATCCCAAAAACCATGGCAACAAACATTAAGCAGAACATAACCAACCCCATGGTCTACGATAGGAAAATCGTGGTTGTCACGTAATAACATTGAGTTGTAGACGCCATAGTTGTAGAAAAAAGAAACCATGCCTACTGCTGAATTTTAGGGTTCTTTATCCTCTAAGAATGTGATCACCATAATAGAGGGGCAATTAGAGGATATTGAGTTGTATTATGAAATAGTTTCTAACTATATAAACAATTGTGTTATGGATGAAAATATGGAGGACAAGAAATGTATATATTAGGAGTACAGTGCTCTACAAGCTACAATTAAACCTTTATATGACATTTTAGGTGAGCAATGCCCCCCATCAAGGCATATATGATAGAAATATAGTAAGATAGACACAATTTTTAAGCAATTCTAGTGGCCACTCACCATGTAATTTGTATGTGAAGATAAATCTAATTTGTATTTGAAAATAAAAATTGGAATTTTATTTTCCACTCATTTCGATAACTACTGTGGAGATTCAATATCCATAATATTTCAAACCCACCATTTCATTTTGCTCATCTCAAATATTAACAAATTTCAAACCTTAACCCAAAACTCCCCACCACGACTTCACTCCCATTGATATCAAACATTAATAAATTAAAATAATAATAAATGCAATCACACTATGGTAAAATTACATAACTCATGACACTCCATTATCATTCCAATTTCCAAGATTACAAAAATAAATAAATCTATATACAATACTTATTACTATGTCCCCCAAGAGAAAATAAAATAAGCCATTTATTCAGGTAGGTGAGTTTAGATCAATTACGCGAGTGAAGGAAATACCCAAATGATGCCACATTGCCTTTGGACAATGAGGGAATAAAAAGGCAAATCCTTGGTCGTACCAACCCTCTACGTTTATTTTAGTGTCTAGACATTCCCTTTTCGACTAAATATTTCGTCGAGAATTCTGCCAAAAATTTTAATTGGTGATAATTTTACTATGATATAAGTAAAATTGAAGATTGAGGGTCTCATTGAATGCATCCAAAATTTTGGATAAGTTGAATTAATGGAAACAATATGATTAGAATTCAAAATTATATTATTTTTATTAAAAACAATTATGTTGATTGTAGTTGAGTTTAGAAATTGCTTTATAACTCATTATGAAAAATGTTAATATAACATAATATATATTAAAATAATAATAAAATATTAAAATAATAATAAAAATTAATAATAAATAATATTAATAAAATACAAGTCTTATGAATTATATAATTTTTAATTTTCATATAACATAATATATTAAAATAATAATAAAATATTAAAATAATAATAAAAATTAAAAAATTAATAATAAATAATAATAATAAAATACAAGTCTCATGAATTACATAATTTTTAATGTTCATATAACATAATATATTAAAATAATGATAAAATATTAAAATAATAATAAAAATTAAAAAATTAATAATAAATAATAATAATAAAATACAAGTTTCATGAATTACATTAATTTTTAATTAAAATTTTCAAATAATAATACAATTAATATATATTATTAATATAATTATTAAATAATATATAGAAATACATAATTGATCTATTTATCAAACAAACAAATAAATATGTATAATTAAATTGTCATCTAAAATTATATTATTATTATAATAACTAGTATAGATCTATTTTAAGAAGTGATTATTAAACATTAAGAAAGATAAAATGAATCTATATTGGTTTCATTTGAAATTATAACTCTTTGTTAGTAAAAATAAATTATACTTTTTAGAATTTTCACTTCAATTAAATTAAAATTTTTTAATTGAATATAATTTTCACTTCAATTATTTTAAAATTTATTATTTGAATATAATTATTTTAAAAATTATGACAATGATGATGATGATGATGATTAACTTCCACTAAGATAGAATTGGTATATCAAATCTTAAGAGGGTAAGTGATTACTTGAAATTCTTTAGAATTTTGTTTATGTGCTCGAACATCATTAAGAGAAGCTTTACAAGATCACCATACTTTTGTTGAGTTAAGAGGTTAGGAAGGTTGGTAGTGTGACAAATATTTTGAAAATGAGATCTAATATGGGTAGAGGGTGGACAATCTAAGAGAAAGTTCTTTTCATCTTCAACCTTCTTAGTGTCACAAAGGTGACACACTCTTTCATCCCATTGCATTTTAGGAATTGACCAATGCCTAGTTTCACTATGGAGCTCGTGATATTTTTTTCTTATCTTAGCAATGCTTATTTTTTTCTTTACACTTGGAAAAACAAATATATAATTTTTATATTCTAGATTAGGGTTGATTACATCCTTATAATACCTTAATTTTCTTTTTTCCTCTCTTTATCACACCACATTTTCTCCTTAAATTTTGATTTGAGGAATTTTTTAATAGTATCTTTATTCTGCAAAATGGTGTCTTCCATGATTCCCCAATAGTTTAGCCAATACCGGTCTTATGCCATCCTCGCTTGAGTCGATGGTGGTTATGACTCAATTTTGAAGCAATTTTAGGAAGCCTCTTGTCTTCCATGTTGTTTAACTTGTTCTTATACATTAGGTATCTGGTCATAGCCATGCTCTCAATGGGGCATGAGGCTTGTTTCTAGGAGGAGGATGGGATAGGGCGTATTTTCTTTAATTTTGAGATTATAGGTTATAAAATTCTTTTGTATTTGCTCCATATTTCTCTAGGATTCACGAGAGATACTATAGCCCTAGAATTCACATCCGTAAAGAATAACAGGTGTAAAAAGAGTTTCAAAGAGGAGTTTCTTCTTATCCCAACTCCAAATATCAACTAATTTACAATTGTTTTCAAGCCCATTATAAGCCTTCCATCCCCCATTAATCCTTTTCTCAATTCTATAATTCCAATTGAGCTTGTGGTGAATATCAATTCCAATATATTTGTATGAAGTCACTTCCTCCAAGTTGTTGTTGTCATATACGAATGTATCATAAGTGATCTTATTGGATTTAATAATCATGACCTTAGTCTTATCGGTGTTAACAATCATACCCATATTGGAGCAAAAATCGTTGAGGATTCTTAGTTGGTTTTCAAGATCATGGGGACTCCTTTCCATAAGAATGATATCATCGGCATAAATAAGAAGATTGATGACTATACCAGTGAGAGTAGGGCCGACACAACCTTTTGTTTCCAAGCAATCTTCTAACTTGTCAATGTATATGCCAAAAAGGGTAGGAGACAAGGGACAACCTTGTTTGACTCAAAATATTGCAGTTAATCTCTTTTGACCAGTCCTCGGTGTTTTTAAACTTAACAATAACGTTATCATACATCCTTATTGCAACAACCCTCAACTTGAGAGGAACTTTTATCTCTTCCAACCTATTCCAAGGGTTTTTCTTAGGAAGCATGTCATTTTTTTTTTAAAGTAAACAAAACAACACAAACGATTGGTTTTAGTATTGCGGAACTCCTATGCAATGATCCTAAAGGTAACAAGATGGTCCACAATTGAATGATATCTCCTAAACCTGGCCTCGCCTTTAGTTCTTTTACCGTGCCTTTCTAGCCAATGACTAATCTTATTTTCCAAAATAATTCCATAAAGCTTGGCTAAGATTGAGCTAATAATAATGGTCCTATAATCAGAGGGAATGTTTCTATCCCCATTTTTAAAAATAGAAACAATGAGGCTTTGCGTCCAGGGTTTAGGGAAGCCCTGCTTGACTGCTTAATTGAAGAGCTTTTGTATGTGAGGGATAAGGATAGGCCCTTCGATTTAATTATTTATTTATCGTATTTAAAAAAAAAATAAATAAATCTCAAAAGAGTAAATAGAGATGACTTTACCAAACCATCTACAATTATTGTACATTCATATAATATTTGAAACTTCAAATTGTCACTCTCTAAAGCATAATAATTTTGTTTTGATTCTTTTAATTTTGATTATCTAAATAGTTTTCATTATATTATACACTGTAAACTTACAAATTATATAATATATAGTATATTTGATAGTATATTGAATACATGATTTAACAAGTGTTGCATGGCAGCGTAGTCCCTGCCGGGTTGAATTGGGAATAAATGCAGAGGTATGGAGGCCCGAAGTAATTGTGATTCATTTATCTTGAAAGAGAGCGGGAACCATTGATCCCATAACATATCCGAAATTTTTTGATTCAACAGTTCGAGAGATTTGGCATGACGTAAGTTGAATATTATTTGATTGAGATTTCCTTCGCCGGTTTTATCGAATTTATGTCAGCATATGCAACATGAAATGTCATATTACTCAGCATTTAATGTAAGGGGTTCTTAATAATAGGGGTTTCTCGATAATATTGTAGTTTGAGATTTCAATTATGATCTAAAAGTGTGGAAATGGCAGGGTTGACGAGGTGGGCTTTAATGGCTTTAATGACTGTCTAGTTATTTTGCGTTGGCACGACGTGGGCTGGCCAATTCAATGGTAGGGTCTTGTGCGGTGTGTGCGTTTTTATAGTGCTTCTAAGATGTAACTTTAAGTGAAATTTATGATAATATAATATAGAGGTAGTATCCCGTTAGTTGAGTCGTAAATTTTATATTAAGTGATGTAGAAATGATTGAAAAAACTGTTAAAATAAAGCAAGGTATGAATTACACTCATTTGTAGTAGTAGAAAAAATGAAGATGTGCCCTTGATAGATGATTAAGAATGCAACAATTTACACAGATCAGAGGTCTTGTTTTTACTCACAGTAAGATAAGAGGAAAAAATGTAACTGAATGGACTTCTGATGTATTAAGATCACAGTAGATGTATTACTAAATTGTAATTATTCAATCTTGAAGAAGTACAGAAGGAAGCTAATATGAAGATGGAATGGAAACAGAGGGAAAACACACAACTCAAATTAAAGGAGACTTAGAATCTCTATCTTCTCTTGTATTAATATTCGATAAGTTATTTGTTTTACATTCATCCAAAAGAAACCTGGAAAAGATGTAAGATCTATGTATTTATACAAAAAATTGTCTTAACTAGAAGTAGTTAGAATTTCCACAATATCTAATCTAAATATAGAATACAATCCAAATTGAAAAACAGAAGGAAGATTTTGTTGAGTTATGGCTTGATGTGCTGGTGCTTCATAAGCTCCTTTATTTGCTCCCAGATGTGCTTTCTCCATGAATGCTATTCCAAATCTCGAAGGTTCAATGTTCTTGTTGAATTCGAAGGAAAATACCTTTTTATGTACTAGTGGTAGCTACTCGCGGATCTTCATTACTGCCTGGATTGTAATTTGGTGTTGCAAACTAGGTTTTACCAACAACTCGTTGATCTTGAGCAAAACAATTTGGTTCATCTGTTGGATGATAGATTGTATACTTTCCTTATTCTTTCTAGAGCTTTCTTTATTCTTTTCTATGCCGATTTTCTCGAGTGTCTCAGAGATATCATTACCTTTGAATTCAACCAATTGTGTCTCTACAATAGACAAGGTATTCAAACAAACCTCATTTGCCTCCCTAGTAAGATTCTTTCTTTCTTCTAGGCGCGTCTCCCAAAATTTTATGGCCATTTCGCCTTTAACCTGTTCATATTGTGAAAAAGGGGTGAGACCAGGAATATTGGCTTTATGTCTGCATACAATGAATTCCTGAAATTTGGATATGGCCATACGAGAATTGTTTTGTTTCTCATAAATAATTTTCAAAGAATTATTTATTGCCTTATAGTATTTCTGAATAGTATCCATTTTTTGATATAGATCCTATTGGACAACTTCTAGCTTTTCATTAATTTCAGATGCTTGTTTTTGGAATGCAGTATTTTTTGTCTTTGTTTTTTCCAGTGAAGTTATTCTTCTTTGCAACTGTATTATTGAACTTTCTCACTGAGTAATCATGGAATTACTAATCTGTAAATTCTGGAGACTCATCTCCAATTTTTCCTGTAGCTTCTTCATCTGTTGTTGATAAGCCAACCTGATTTTCTCTATGTCATAATTAATTCTACTCCTGATAACATGTTCTGTGATTTTCATTTCATTCTACAACCGTTCAACCAAGAGAGACTTTTCGTCTAGTTTCTTTGTAAGATTTCCCACTGACCATTGGTTGGTAGTGGAAAACGATCCTACTGAATCCGAAACCTCTTTGAAAAATTCAGGGTCATTGTTTTCATGTCCATCATATACTATTCTATGTCTCTTGGTGGTCACTCTTTCCTTCTGGTGAGATTCTTTTCTGATGATAGCTTTTCTTTTCTTATTGAAAAATAAACTTGATGGGGGCATCTCTTCAGGCAATATGGGAGTGAGTTCGTCTAGATGGGTGACTTAGGAACTGGGAAGCTCAAAATTGGTTAATAAAGGAGTTACTGAGGTAATAGGGGAAATAGGCACAATAGACTTTTCTAGACTAATAACACTGGGAGTAACAATGATAGTAACTGGTGATGAAGGGGGAAACACATGACCATGTTTCATGAAGGATTCAAGGGAAGCTAATAACTGTTGATAATTTAGGCATGACATTGATGCTTTTATATGTTTAAATAATGCATATGTATTGTTCAATACTTCTTTAGTTTTGTCCTCAATGGAGCTATTTGGCTGGGGTTCTGTGGATGTAGTTTCATGTGAAGATGGAATGGGCTTTGACTCTCCTTGCAAAATATTAGGCAAGTTGTTCCTTCTGTGCTTTTGAAAGCTAAGGAAACCATCCGGTCGGTCTGGAGGCAGAGTCTGAAATCTGTTTTCAACTTCTTCATAGGATCTAGCTCCTCGGAAAACATTTTCATAAGGGGAGTCTTCGTGTATATATATTTTCATGTTGAACTGGGCCAAATGATTCTCTACCATCCTATTAGGATCATGTCTTTTGAATTCAATGTCAACTGATTTGATATCTTCCAAGAATTCAACCTCGACTTTTGAATGACCAAAATCTAACAATGTAAACATGCCAATTTGTATGGGAAATGTTGTTCATACCTTTTTTTGAGCCACTTTCAAGTCTTTTGTGATTCCTCCTGGCACTGTTTGGTATGCCACTTCTCTGTAGACCAGCCTATTAGGAAATAATTTTGTAAGGGCATGGGGAGAAATGAAGCAGTCGAACACTCTAATGTAAGATAAGTTTTGTTCAATGTACCAATATGCAATTGTGCCTAAGTTCCCCATAATGTGCTCTGAAATCCTGGGCGGAGGGTGACCATAGATAGCTACATGAATGGGTACCACTACATTGTGACAGATCTCATAAAATAAATCTTTAGCATTTTCTTCCCATAGTTTGGAATGGTAGAAATGTATAGGCTCAGAACTAGCTGGGGTGTATCTCCTGTTCATCAGGGGAAATGGAGTCATGAAGCAAATGGAATCCATGATGTACGCAGACATGTAAAAAGGAGCATGTTTCCATCTTGATTTCAACGATTTGTACTCGAAAACCTCCCTAGCTAGGTTATTCGACAACATTTTTGCCCAGTTGAAGGTATAGCCTTCAACCACTTCATTGATTATAGACACCCATTCAACTGTGAAATGTGCAGGGCTTTTCCTGCCAAATAATCGACAGAGCATCATGGCAATGTATAAATTGTGAGCATCTAAAGATGCTGTGGAATATATACCATGAGCATCGGATTTAAACTTGGTTGGATTTCCCCACCAGGTCTTGATTATGTCATGACCAATTCTTCCATATTGAGTGCATTCTCTCCCAAAATCTAGAATAAATGATGCATTATACGTGTATTTGGGTGCAGAAGATAGTTTATACATTACTTGTATGTCCTCCGAATGAAATAAGCCAGCAAAGGTGTTCTGGTAACTGATAATGCTTCTAGTTTGAATGTCAATGTGCTCCAGAGCCCAACTTATCATGTCATTGTAGGGTATTATCTTTGGTCAAGCAACAATCTTGTGCAGTTGAGACTGAGATACCAACCTGAGCTTGGCTGAGAACGACTCGTCCTCTTCTTCCATTGAATCGTTCAGACAAAGAAGAATCTCATGTTCCAAGATATCATACACATGTTTCCAAGACTTGATGGCGTCTGTAATTTGCGAAGTGGTGTCAAAGAGAATATATGTGTTTGGGTTGGCATCATCTGCTGATGAATCCTGCTTCTTCCTTGGTTTGCGTGGCGCCATAATCCTCAGAGAAATGAAATTAACCTTACTGTGATAAGAGAGGTTTGTAAGCTCTCAATTACTTAATGAAAAACTATAATTGCAAATGGTAGAATGACTTGAGATTCGAAATGTGTTTATTCATAAAGTTTATCAATCTTCTTATTGATCCACTGACAAGGTGATTATTAAAAATCTATGGAATTTATTAACTGGCGATTGCGATATTTACCCAAATCTTTAACTTTAGACATTTATAAATGTAATTAATACTTTGGCGGTTCGACGTTCACAGGTTTTGAATGTAAGACAACATAAATCTCTGGAAAGCGGAATTGCAGAAGCAACTAGTCACTTTTATGTTTTAATTAATCATGCTTTAAAAATCCTTTACCCTTAAGTACTTCGGAACTTCGATATTCAAGGGTTTTGATTGAAGGATGATAGAAATCCTCTAAAGAAGGAATTCTCGGAGTAAACATTTGAACCGTTATACGTATTTCGAGGCTTCAAAACCCTGGAGCTCCGGGGTTTAATTTTCTTAAATGTGAAGCTCGTACTTCGACACTTTGGCATTTGGGAGTTTTGGATGTAGCACAACAAAAATATCCCAAAGGCCGAATTTTCAAAGCGATTAGTTAATAGTTAATAATGATTAATTAAAACTGTTAAATATTTTATTAGCTTTTTGAAACATTTTTACTTCTTATGACATCAAATGCTTCGGTAGTTTGATAGTTTGGTGGTCCTAAAAGCATTCTTTGTTTTATTTTTCGAAGGGAAATATCTTGGAGTTACGTCACAATGATGACATCATTTTTAGTGACGTTTCAAGAAACATGGGTGACACGTTTCACCTGAAAATGTGCGAATAAGTTGACACAAATGTTTACAGCAAGTGCCAGGTGCCAACGCAAGAATTTTTTTATTGACACTTGTCCTATAACTCATCTATAGACCCTTTTAAATATTATTGTGAGGAACTGTCTTCGGGACTTCGGAGCTTCGTAGATTCAAGGTTTTTTTTTTTTAGATGCCTGGAAACTCCCGAAGCACGAAGTCCCGAAGTGATCGTTGAAGGTTTTCTTTTAAAATTTGGACAGGTTTATAATCCGGAGAACACGAGAGACGTTTGATCAAATTTAATGCAAATCATCAACGAATGATATTGTAAGCGCGTTATTAATACATGACGATCATGGATTTATTTAATTGAAAAGCAATTCCCTAAGTTTTTTTGGTGAAATTTTATTTTTAAGAGGTTAAAAAGAAGATTTTAAAATTTAAAAGTTTAAAATTCTAAAGTGTTCTAACAGATTCAATTATCTTACAAGATGAAGAAGATATTCTAAGATTGGGCACTCGGGGTGTCATCCTTAGACATATCAATCAACTGTTCATTTAGGTTACAAAGAATCATTTTTACAAGATGAGATCCAGATTTGGAAATGGTGATGGAAGATGCTTTGGAAAACCCAAAGTCCAACATAAAACTAACACCTTTATGTGGATTCAGATCAACGACACCTACGCATTCAGAGTTTAAAAATCATGTAGGTTTTAAGAACAAACTGAAACTTGCGAAGCCCCAGATCTAAATGCCTGAAGTGCCACATCACTTCGGGCGTGTACCACTCCGAGAGTTTTCAATCCAGAACAGGCCAAAATCACCGAAAACAGAAGAGTCAGAGTCAAGAACTCCCAAGATACTTAATGATAAGATACATTAATCTTGGTTTAATTAGAAATAAACATGGTTAATGAGTTTGATCCCGTACCACTCCGGGAGTTATACAAACTCTGCATACAGAACCTCCCGAAGGGCAAAGTGACAGAGGCACGTGGTACTCATCCGCGAAGTACACGTGGCATCAATCAGTAAAGACACGTGACATCATGTGACGCGAGGCTGCCACATCACTCTGGGCCTATACTACTACGAGAGTTATACAAGCTACGCATTCAGAAACCTTCGAAGCCCTAAGTACTAGAGAGACGTGGCATCAATCCGTCGTCGATACATGGCATCCATCAGTCAGGATACGTGGCTTTTATCTAGATCATGACATGTGGCACTCATTTCAAGAATATTTTGGTTTCGTCATCTGTACTGTTTCAAGAGACATGTGGCACATATTATTTATGTGATAGGTCAGCCTTTTGACCCCAAATAACCGAAGTGTCACAGATCCGAATGCTCGAAATTCCACGTCACTTTGGGCCTGTACCATTCTGGGAGTTTTCAATCCAAAACAGGCCGAAATCGTCGAACACCAAAGAGCCAGAGTCAAGAACTCCCGAGATACTTAATGATAAGATACATTAATCTTGGGTTAATTAGAAATAAACATGGTGAATGACTATGTGCATGTACCAATCCGAGAGTTATACAAACTCTACATACAGAAATTCCCGAAGGGAGAAGTGCCAGAGGCACGTGATACTTATCCGCGAAGGACATGTGACATCCATTAGTAAAGACACATGACATCATGTGACGCGAGGCCGCCACATTAATCTAGGGACGTACTACTCCGGTAGTTATACAAGCTCTGCATTTAGAAATGTATGAAGCCCTAAGTATTGGAGAGACATGGCATCAATCCGTCATTGACACGTGGCATCAAACTATTGCAAACATGTGGCGTCCATCAGTCATGACACATGTCTCTCATCTAGATCATGACACGTCACTTCAAGAGTTTTTCCATCCACAAAAAACACAGTTCTCCCGAAGCTCGGAGCCCCGAATAGCCAGAGTCCTGAACTCCTGAATTAGTTAATGATAATATTATATTAATCTAGGGTTAACAAGTAAATAACCTTGGTTAATGAGTTTGGATCTAGACCCTGATACGTGGCATTAATTTGAAGCATATTTTGGGTTCGACATATGTACTATTTCAAGTGACATGTGGCACATATTATTTCAGTGACATGTCAGCCTTTGACGTCAGGCTGCTACATCACTATGGGAGAATGTCACTCTAGGAGTTTTTCCATCCAAAACAAACACAGTTCTCCCAAAGCCCGGAGCCCCAAAGAGCCAGAGTCTCGAACTCCCGAATTAGTTAATGATAATATTATATTAATCTCAGGTTAACAAGTAAATAGCCTTGGTTAATGAGTTTGGAAGTTCAGTCTTCCCGAGGATATGTATGCTATGCGCCCTACAACTCCCGAAGTCCCGAAATCCAAAAGTGACGAGAGGTTGCGACGTCACTGCGGAATAAATTTACTTTGGGAGATATTCATGCTCCGTCTTCAAAAAATCTCGAGCTATAAGAAATTTGTGCCATCGCTAAATATGGATAGGGGATTTCTAAAATTGGCAGGGTGCTAAAACTTTAGCAGGGATGCTAAAGTCGCAGGGTCACCTAAATCTCACACTGCAAAGTGATCAACGATTGACATTCATTTCGGAAATAAAAGGCGCTCGAGCGTTAATCTCATAGATCAATTCTGGCATTGAAACCATTTACTTTTTGAAAGTATTCTTATTCTAATTATAATGTATGTTTCGCATAATCCATCTTGCTTTTATTTTCTTAATAACATTCTATAATTTTTTCCTACTGTGAGTAGTGCAGCAGATAGCTACTAAAAATAAAATAAAATATTCCCATCACTTGTAACTTGATATATTGTTGGAGTCTGACTTGCCATCTTGGAAATTTCCCTTCCTATGTTGTAGGTTTTATCTCTTTAATCTCTTTATGGAATTCATTTTTAATTATCTTTGTAAACTTCCAAGTGACTTTCATCCCAAGTAAGTAATATCCATTTCATTCTATTAGATAGACCGCCTGGCTTGTCTGTTTGTATTTGTGTTAGTATAAATAATGTTATATGTGGTGCCAAAAAAACCCATATATTTTTCTTTGAAAATGTGTGTAGTGTCAAATATTCTTTGATATTCTTGTGTGACCTCTGTGTTTGCTATTTTTTTCTATATATCAACACACACCTAATATGATTGTTTATTTTCATGAGTTTTCAACCCATTGAAGTTAATTTAAACTGTGTTAGAACAAGGTGTCGAGATAGAGGAAGATGCCCTTTTCCTGAAAGTTTTGTCCATGAGTAGCAAGTGCACTTTGCAGAGGCTGATCTGCATTTGCGCTCCAGGAAGAGGAACTGTCAGATGATACTTCAGTATAGTACAACCTGAAATATTTGTAACATGTCTATTCAGTTGATTGTTTTTGGCAACGATAAACAATTTTGAAGGTTTTTATTTCTGTGGATATTCTTGCAGAAGTATTTACAGGTGTCATTGATCTTTGGCATTGGTAGTTAATTGTGGGTTAGAGTTTTCACTTGTTTCCAAATCATCATTTTCTAGTCCAATATTTTATCCACGTACTTGTTTTGTATTGTGTTTGTATCATTAAAAAGGGTGTGGGCGAATGCAAATACAAACTATAACTTGATTTTTGGTTGTAACTATGTATAGTTGATTTACATGCCTCATTGATGTTTGGCCTTCGTAGATAACAGTGGGTTAGCATAATTTTGCATTCTTACTGTGATAATGCCTTAAAAAAACTAAAATAAACAACAATTTTTTCCAATTCAATGCTCACAAAAAAAAAATTATGATTCCATAATATTCACGTTTTTCAATTCGATAATAGGGAGGTCGATTTGGTAGATAGGACTACCAGTCACTTCAGAAGACTGGGGTGTGACTGGGGTACCTGTGATAACAACTAATACTTTGATGAATATTTGTTATTATTGTAACCTGTGAGAGTAATTGTGTTTTTGATACATTGTTTAATGCGTTGAAATATTATTTTAAGTATTAAACTTCTTGCAACAGATTATTCATTGAATGGTTTCTTGTTTCCCTCTGTTTTTACCTCTATTATGTCACTTGTCTTTCAATAATGTAATAGTATCCAAGGAGATCCCTCATCCATATCATCTTGTCAATCTCACCATGCTCTTATCTTGGTGAACCAACCCTCTAACTGATCAACAAATTGAAAAGAGCGAGTATTCCAAACTTGTGGTGGCCTAGCTCTTCCCTTTAGAAGTCAGGTGCAAAATTTAGGACAAACAATAACTATGAAGTCCTTTAGACAAATCTACAGGCACTTCAATCAAATAATAGAGAAAGTAAGTCATACTTGTAGTTTCCAGGATGTGTGTTCATAAGAGAAGCATCAAAAAGCTACATATAAATCAATGGAGGGTTGTTGAAATAAACTTATTGTATTTTCAACTTGAGCGTAAGTATAACAATGACGAACTTGAATTTTAATTTTGTGTGGTTGATAGCATATTCTCATTTGACTTCATATAGAATATATCTTTTTTTTTTCAAAATATTTCCAAAGAAGAATTTTGGTAATTTCATTAATCAAGTAAAACTGGTTAAATGAACTACATATTACATTTGCTCCACAGAGCCTAATTTAAAAAGGCAAGGAAGGTCTTGTATATTCCTTAAGATCATAGAAAAACCACTAAGATCATGAATCTATTATCCAATCATAATCCAAAAACCAGGCCCATGAGAACCTTGAACTACAATACCAAAGCACATGATCAAAAGTCTAGAAAACACAACACCGGAACAAATCAACAAAGATTGGGCACTGTATCCCATATATAGCCAAATTCCCAAATGGGCACCAAGAAATTCGTCGATTACTATATTGCTATGAACCAAGATCACTATGAACATTTGCTTCTGATATTACTATGAACCAAGATCATTATGAAAATTTTCTTCTGATATTATTATGAATCAAGATCATGTTGACTTGACAATGTTCTAACATTACTAGTTCTGGAAAAGACTGTCAGCGTTTAACTTAATGGAGTTTGAAAAATGCTAAATTTGAAATATTATTGAAAATTCCTGATGGTTCTGTTTAGAAGAGAAATCCATTTTGATGCCTCAAAGGATGGACCTGATTTATTCACAATTGGGTACTTTGTATGAGATCTTTCAAGTTTCCCCATGCTTCTCATTCCTGGGCTCAACAATCTTATGTGCCTCCAATTCACTTTGTCATGGTACTGCAAAACTTTATTCATATCTTGATTGGGTAACATGGATAGAGACAGATCAGATTGTTTCATTTCTTGTCAATGCATGATATGATTTATTTTTTTTGGTTCATTTGATATGCAGTATGACATTGTACTCATTTAAGGTAAATTTTCTATGGACGCGGAAGTTGCGTATCATGTAGACAGTGTTTTACTTTTTCCGTAGGTATATTTCATATGGAACTCTGTCAACCCAGGAAGCACATCTTGTAATATAGGTTGTCTAATTGTACAATGTACAATTGTGTTGTTGAGGGTTCAGATGACAATGTTGAGGCAATGTCTATATATGTAAGGGCATTTTGTACTACATCGTAGACAATCAATTGTACCATCATTTATGAACGCAAAGGAAGAAGCAAGAGAATTGCATTTGACATATACAGGCTCGAAGGGGGTTGAGTAGGCATTTGCTGCAACCAAAACACCCTCAACCTGCACCTGTGAGCATAGTAGTTAATATATTGAACAATATAATATATATGTGTACAACAAAAAAGCTGCACAAAATTGTTTAAGGTTATTGTTTTGTGCAAATTGTGGGTGGAAGTGTATATGTATACGTACAACACTTGTGGAACTAGTTATTTTCTTGAGATCCTGTACTATGTCTATTCACAATTCTGTTACAAATGTTGCTTGGGTTGTACGAAAGATCATTTATTTAACATCTCTTTTCTTCGTTATATTTTTGAACAACATAATTGGAAATTTCCCTTTATGCAATTGTTGTTCCATTGAGGAAAATAAATTTGCATAGCTATCAAACAATTGTAGCTGCACCATGGAACAATTTAATAGTTTTATAAGATGTCTGAGATATATGAGCATGTGAAAGCAAAGGACAAAAATAGGTATGGAAAACAATACCATTTCTTTGTCATTGTCCAAGTTTCCATTTTTTTATATAGAGAGTGTGTTGCGAGCCAACTTTTCTTTCAAATGTGACAGCTCCACCAATAGTTCCAATTGGGTAAATGTCGTTGTTCTCTGCAAATTGGATGAATGTTGTGTCTGGTACGAAATGATATTCTGAGAAAACTGTGGGAACGTTTTCCACAACACTTGTTTCATTGAGCGATATAATCTGATCACAATCACCATGGTCATATACTATTTTTGATAATATATTGAAATTTGTAATGGATATCCCATTACCTGACAATATATTTTATGCATGTTTCTAGACAAATTGTGTAGGGATATTCAGTGTAACTGTCATCATGGATTCGTTGTCTATCATGTCTGCACGCATAATGCATATACTTTTGTTTGCCTTGTCCAAGTACGTGTTATACATGACCATTATGTCTCCGACGAACAATTTTCCAGTTTGGCGGTTGTTCAAGCCTTCTATTGATAGTATATTGGGTGGTATGAGTTTAGACCTGGTGACATTTTTTGAACAAGAAAAGTAATGCGAATGGCAGTCTATATCTTTTTTTTTTTTGCATTAATGTACTAGTAGATGCACAATTTCGATAAAGTATGCAGGTTAGAGGTTTGTAACCGTACCTCTTAGTCTCTGGACCTTGCACTATGTTGGGCATTTCACTTGTACTCGTCGATACTTATTGTGAACTAAAAATCATGTGTTGTAGATGACATCAACAGATTTACCATGGCATAGATGAATACATAACTATGGATATTTGTTTTCTAAACATAGCAAGAACATAATTTATGAATCTTTACCTTTGGCCTTGTTGTTGTGTTGATGTTTGTGATGATTTGCTACTCATTCCCATGTCACTTGTCCAACTTTTTCTGATGCAAACATGTGTACATCGAGCATGAAAACAACTAAATATGCATATGCATTGTATATTGTTCATAATTGATATGGATGTACATTAAGAACATGCATTGTGTTTGATTTACTATCACTATTGGTATACCTTTTGGAATATTGTACTTCAACTTCCTCTGCTGTGGCACATAAGACTTCATCCTCTTGTTCAATTAGTCTGTTTTTTTTCAATGTAGTAATGCAAAGAATACAATGGACATGAAGGTAATTTGCTATGCAAAAACACATGTAAAAAAGATTAAATACAATTTTGTTTATTTCAATGTAGCAACACATAAAATACAATTGACATGAAGATAAGTTAATATGTAGAAAGATATGTAGTATCTACATATAAAAAAATGAGGTGCAAAGAAGTAGAATAAATATACACACAGTAAATGAAATACAAAGAAATGGAGTATGGAATAAGGGTAGAAGCTATTAGGATATTTAGACACTTAGGAGTTAGTTAAGATCTACTTGGTCTAATCTGTCATTAGGTAAAAGTGTGTTTCTTAGTGTGTTTATTTAGTATGCATTTGTAGTTAGGAAATCCAATGGTCATGATATGTTCTCGACATAGAGTGATTTGATAGTTCATATTCTCCTTGATCTTAACGACCATTGATCTGTGGCTTAACACCCGATTGGTCCATGATCTCTATCTAAAGAGCATGGATGGTCATTTGTTGATGATCGATTGTGAGAAAATCTTTTGTAAAATCTCTTTATAATATTTTTCTTTTGCATTAATAAACTACTCCAAGTGGTCGTGTTGGTCGGGGCCGTGGATGTCTCCCCATAGGGGTTTTACCACGTCAAAACATCAGTGTTTATCTTTGATCTGGTTGTGTGAGTGGTTATTGAAGGTGTTCATCCTCTGTTAGAATACCTGTGTTGTCTAACATGGTATCAGAGCCTGTTCGAAGACCCGCTCCTGTTGTAGATTGATATCGTGAAGCTGAGTTGCCTCATCTCCATTTTCTGTCATTTTCGTACATTTCTGGTCTGAGAGGATTATTCCATTGCGTTCGGAGCGCTCGTTTTAGTTAGGAACACTTTTCTTTTCACTCGAAAATTTTTTTGTTTGCCCAAGATACGACCATTTCAGTCATATTTGGAGGTATAAAGCATGAATACACAATTTTAAAATTTTTGCACAATATTATTTTGGTTTTATATTATTCATTTTCGGGTTGCTACTCTTTTAGATCTGTGTATGCTCTTTTCCTTGCACCATGTGCTATCTCGGAAAATCAGAAACAAATAGGAAAAGGTGCATCTTCTGTGTAAGCGAACTGAGATCTAACCCTTGTTGTCTTCGATAAGTGAAAGTTTTTTCTTGTGTGAAAAGAGTTTTTTTGAGCACGCTCTCTAAGGCCAACAACAAAAACAACAACAACCTCAATCCTCTTGCTAAACAATACAATATGTTTTGCTAGACCATTTGGTTAAAAGTTGTCTTATTAAGTAAGAGGTCTTGAGTTCAAGTATCTTTTTTGTTACATTTTTTGAAAAAGTTCACGCTAAAATTGTGAAGTGTATTTCACTTCAATTATAAAAGTGAATCACTATAAATAGCTTTAATATTTTATTTTATATTTATTTATTTTGCATGTAATTTTTCTTTTATAGAGTAATTTCATTGTAAAAGTGATCCCCACTTCTCTAAAGTGGGTCACTTCATAAAGCACCTTACACCACCACGTGGTCCTTTGGTTATCATTTATGTATTTTTTTTAAATGACATAACTCTTACATCCGAAGTCTGTTTTCGGTGCCATTTTTTTTTAAAACTGCCTAACTTTTCAATATATTTCCATCCAAATCATTAGTTTCGGTTTTTAAATCCATATTATCTGCATATTTAATATGGATTCTACATGTAATCTCTTGCTTACCAGCACCAACTACTTCCAATGTAAATCTCATATGGAGGATCTATTAAGAAGTAAAGTCTTGTACCGGATTACCTTGAGAAAGGAAACAACATCCATTGATGTTGATAAGAAATTCAAATGGGATAATAGGAATGACGAAGCACGTGGATTAATCATAATGCCCATCTCTCCTGATTTAAGGTTCCACCTTCAATCAATTGATTAACCCAAAGAAGTTTGGGACAAGATTGAATATGTGTTTGGTAAACACAATATTATTCGAGCACAATAGCTAGAAAATCAAGTATCGACTTTAAGTCCAAATGATTTTTCTTGCATTGAAGACTATCTATCTAAGTTTAAAACACTCAGAACTTTATGTGAAGAATGTAAGATAAAGATAGAAGAATATCATTGCATCTATCTTATTCTTTCTAAGCTAGGCAGTGCATATTCTATGTTTGTATCTACCTTTTATGCCATGCAAGAGGCTCTAGGGACAACTTATAAAAAACCCAGTCTTGAGAACTTTTGTGATGATTTGATTATAAAGAAAAATAAGCTTGTACAACTTGGAGTGATCAACACTGCAGGTGCCTCCAACAAAGCCTTAGTCCTCCATCCGAAAGATAAACCCAAGAATCTCAAGAAGCAACATCCTCACCACAAAAACAAGCAATATAAGGGTCCCAAATCCACTTAGACAACTTCTGCTCCTAATGGTGACAAAGGAGCAAAATATAAAAGTAAGAAGACTGACAGACATTGCAACTTTTATGATAAATATGGTCATGATGACTCAAAATGTTTCAAGAAGATGACAATTTTAGAAGCAGCAATGAAGAAGCACAACATCAATATTGATTCTACTTCTTCTTCTTCTCATGGACATGCAATTTCTGCTTCTGGTTTCTCCTTTAATACAACTTCTACTTCTTCTTCTGATGAGTGGCTTATTGATTCTGGAGCATCTTATCATATGGCTAAGGATAGAGACATATTTTCTTCTCTAAATGAATGTAACACCGAGAAAACATTTGTTGGTGATGATAGATCCCTTAGTGAAGGATCTAGAACAGTTCAAGTAGAAAACAGTCATTTCAATGATGTATTATGTGCTCCAAGTATTTCTTGTAACCTTCTATCAGTATATCAAATCACTCATTCATATGAAGGTAAAACCATAGAGTTTTCACCTCACCAAGTTGTAATCAAGTATCTAAAATATCCTAAGCATGTTATTGCAACTAGAATTGCTGATGATATTACCAAGTTGTACAAGTTTGAAAACTTTCATCATCTTTTTCATCAGTTTTTGTTTCTCATAGTGATGACTTGAGAAAACTTTGGCATGAGCGGTTTATTCATCTAAATTATTGCTCATTGCAACAACTATGTAATCAACAGATGGTGACTGGTCTTCCTCTTGTTTCATGCAGAGATGGTTTTTGTGCCGATTGTGTTCTTGGAAAACATCACCGAGACAATTTTGACAGACGTGCCTCTTGGCACGCCTCGGGCCCTTTGCAGCTTGTTCATAGTGATTTGTGTGGTCCACTTTCTTCTCCTTATTTTTCTCGGTGCAAGTATTTCTTAAATTTCATTGATGACTTTTCCATACGTACTTGGGTTTACTTCTTAAAACATAAGAGTGAATTTTTTGACAAGTATTTGGCCTACAAGGCCCTTGTAGAAAATCAATCTGGACATCAAATTCAAAAGTTAAGAACAAATAATGGAGGTGAATATGTGAACAATAACTTTACAAGTTATTGCACTACAAAGGGCATCCAAATGCAACACACTGTTCCATATAAACCACAATAAAATGGTGTTGCTGAGAGAAAGAACTGCACATTAAAAGAAATGGCTAATTGTATGATCCAATCTAAAGGATTAAGTCTAAAGTATTGGACATAAGCAATCAATTGTGCAAATTAAATAGTAAATCTCACTCCCACAAAGGCTCTTAAAAATATAACATTAGAAGAAGTTTGGACTAAAATTAAACCAGATGTAAGTCACTTCCATGTATTTGGAAGTATAGCATGGGCTCACATTCCCGATGAGAAAAGGAAAGCATTGTAGCCTAAAAGTGAGAAATATATATTTGCTGGTTATTCTGAAGATGTCAAAGGTTATAGACTTCTTCAACCACATTGTAATGAAATTATTATTAGAAGAGATGTTAAATTTGATGAAAATTTCTTTGCATGCGAGCCTAATTCGATGATTGTGCCTTCTTCGGCCTGCAAGCCATCTTAGACATTTGTTCCTTCTTCTGTTCTTATTCTGGCTTCTTCTTCAGATGATTATAGTGAGGATGAAAATCGACCTCTGCCTACTCACATTCCTCTAGATGAGTCCTTTCAACCTGAACCAACACCAACTCCACAACTTCCTAGATGGGTTTGTTCAACATGAGAAGCAGCTGGTGATCTTGTCGGTGATCCTTCATATTAGCGTCGGACACGATCACAATTCCAGCGAGCCTCTTCTCTTTTAGCTCAAGTTTCAGAGACTCGTGATCTAGATACATTTGCAAAAGCTTCAGGTCATACAAATTGGGATACAACAATGAATGAAGAGTATCGTTCTTTAATGGACAACGATACTTGAGATCTTGTACCTCTTCCAAAAGGAAGAAAAAATGTCAGGTGTAAATGGGTCTACAGAACTAAGTATGCATCAGATGAAATTTTTGAAAGACACAAAGCTCGGTTAGTTGCCAAAGGATTCTACCAAGTTGAAGGAATTGACTATAATGAAACCTTTTTCCCTGTAGCCAAAATGAATTCCATCCACCTTGTTCTTTCCCTTGCTGTCTCACATAAGTGGGAGGTCCACCAGATGAATGTTAAATCCGCCTTCTTGCATGGAGATTTGCAAGAAGAAATCTACATGGAACAACATCCTGGCTATGTCCAGAATGACTCTAGCCTTGTTTGTTGCCTTAAGAAATCTCTTTATGGTCTTAAGAAAGCTCCCCGAGCTTGGTATACCAAAATGGACAACTTTCTTATTGACACTAGATTCTCTAGATGTCATTCTGATCCTAATGTCTATACCAAGAAAGTAGGAAGCCATATCATAATCCTTGTCCGTTATGTTGATGACCTTATCCTTACTAGTAGTGACTCAAAACTTTTAAACTATGTGAAAACCAACCTTAAGAATAAATTTGAAATGACAGACTTAGGTTTTTTGCATTATTTCCTTGGCCTTCAAGTTTTGCAAACCAATGAAGTAATTTTTCTTTCCCAGTCTAAGTATGCTTGTGACCTTCTTCGTCGCTTTCACATGGATTATTGTAAACCAACCCCTTCTCCCTTCTAGTCTAGAGTCAAGCTTACCACCACCTGTACTTCTCCCGAAGTTGATGCCACCTTGTACCGTCAGTTAGTTGGTAGCCTCTTATACTTGACTCATACTCGTCCTGATCTTTCCTTTGTTGTTGCTGTTGTTTCCCGGTATATGAAAACACCCCATGAAAGCCATTGGAAAACAACTAAAAGTATACTTCGTTATGTCTGTGGTACAGTTCAGTTCGAGATACATTACAGTTCAGGGGGGGTTCCTTTATTGGTTGGTTTCACTGATTCAGATTGGGCCGACGACCCTGATGATCAGAAGTCTATTGTAGGTTATGTTTTTAGCCTTGGTTCAAGACCCGCCACTTGGGCCTGTAAGAAATAATAGGCTATTGCAATTTCTTCAGTAGAAGTAGAGTACCAAGCAACGGTAACTACGAGTCAGGAAGCCTTGTGGCTTCGACAGATCCTTTCATAGTTTGGATTTCAGCAGAAGCATCCGACCAGCCTTTGGTGCGACAATCAGAGTGCCATCAAGCTCGCCAAATACCCAGTT
>JASDQU010107908.1:194680-209476 GCA_032191745.1 Picea mariana | reverse complement strand
TACACATGCACTACATCAGAAAGCTCATTCATGTTCAAGTTATTGAAGTGCTCTTTTTCCCTACAAAAGATCAAGTTGCAGACATTTTCACAAAGTCTCTTACATACGCGAAGTTTTCCAAACTTCGATCTATGGTAGGAGTTCAGGAAGTTTTCATTAAGGGGGGATAGGCTCTAATGCCTCATTGCTTCTCCTATTGTGTCACTATTGTAAATCCTTCAATCCTATCCCAAGTTATTCTTAAGGGGGGGTGTTAGGATATTTAGACACTTAGGAGTTAGTTAATGTCTACTTGGTCTAATGCGTCGTTAGGTAAATGTGTGTTTCTTAGTGTGTTTCTTTAGTATGCATTAGTATGCATTTGTAGTTAGGAAATTCGACGGTCACGATATGTTCCCGACATAGAGTGATCCGACAGTTCATATTCTCCTCGATCTTAACGACCATTGATCTGTGGCTTAACACTCGATTGGTCCATGATCTCTATTTAAATAGCATGGAGGATCATTTGTTGATGATCGATTGTGAAAAAATCTCTTGTAAAATATCTCTGTAATATTTTTCTTTTGCATTAATAAAATACTCCAAGTGGTCACGTTGGCTGGGCTGTGGATTTTTCCCCATAGGGGTTTTACCATGTAAAAACATCGGTGTGTTGATATTTGATCTGGTTGTGTGAGTGGTTAATGAAACTGTTCATCCTCTGTTGGAATACCTGTGTTGTCGAACAAAAGCATGCACCTTCATATGTCTTCTTCTACATTTCTGGTTAAGAGTCCTTCATCTTGTCCAGTTATTCTGTTTGTTTCAATGTGGGAACATACAAAATACAATGAACATGAATGTAAGTTGGTATGCAAGGAAAAAAAATAAATAAGTACATATAGTAAATGAGAATCAAAGGAATAGAGTAACAGATAGAGTTAGAAGCATGCACCTTTTTTTTTCTTGATCCATGTTTGTGGTTATATAGAATCCTTTCTGTCCAAAATCTATTACAAACCAAAAAATATTAAGAAGTTAGATGATCCTATCTGAATAATTTGGTTTTGTGCAACAAAGTATCCAAATATGCTTTGAGGCTTGGAAATATGATTTTGTAATATGATTGATGTATATTTCATAATTCAAGTATGATACAAATTGTATCGTGATCAGACCAGTATGTGTCTAAGATAAAGAGGGTGTATTTTGAAATGGGCACATTTAACCATACATGGTCAATAAGTGCATTTTGTACATGGTTTAACTTATCCAAAAGAAAGCAGAGACTATAATTGCACAAGTAGTTTTCCAATTATTTTGTTCTGGAATTATTTTGCAGCATGTCAACATTGAAGTCTCCTAGAATGATAATGGTTTCATTCATATGTAAATGTTGTAATGCATTTGAAACAACATTCAGTATGTTGGGCAATGTTGCATGTGGAGTGGCATAGAGATTCAATATTTCAATTTCCGATTCACGGAAGATTACTCTCGCTAGCACCATCTCAACATTTTTTTCTTCGAAATGCATATGCTCCAAAATTGTTACATGTTTTTTCACTAATATCATTAGTCCATGTATAATGTAACTTGATATGAAATTGTGATTTGGAAATTGCTTGTTTTGCATGCATAATGTCATGTATGTTTCTTGTAAGAACATAATATCATATTGCATTGTGTCATATGTGCATGTAGGTTGCGCATTCTAAGTGAGAGAATTGATACAAATGAGTTTGTTTGTATGGATTGATAATCATATTGTAGATGCCATTTTTCACTAGTCCGAAGGCATTGCATCTCAATATCGACTTTATGTTTGACTTTGAAGTTATCTTTTGTAAGAGCGCTAAACAAATACAAGGAGTCTATGCTTATGACATGGGACATATATGTGTATACAAGTCCATGTATTCGTATTCCAACAGGGTCGAACACAACACTATCAAGTGTTATCCCTTGTGATCTGTGGACTGTACGTGCACATGCAAGTTTAATTGGAAACTATTTTCGAATCTTCAGTTGACCTCTCTTTGCCAATGTTGATATTGGTTTTAATATTCGTAATATAGGTGTCCAATCACACAAAGTGTCTGAATTATATAGATAAGCTAACTTGTTTTCTTGTCGGTGGCCAATATGCGGGTCATGTAATTTAATCCATAGGACATCAAATTTTATGTTTTGGTATAAGCTTTGAGTATTCCATATGCACCATTCACCAAGCCATCCTGTGAATCATAGTTGCAGGAATATATTTCAACTAGCATGTCTAATTTCAGGACAAGTTGCAAAGGCAAAGTGGTTGTATGTCGATGACATGGTACATTTCCATGGTTGTCTTCTTCAAGGTCAATTGAATTTATGATGATATAATTGTCATGCATGAAAGATAACATGTACTTGTTATGCATTGCAACATCCTTATTCTTGTAGAATAGGTAAGGGAAGGTTGGGTCTGTCGGTGCAAGTCGCATGCAACTTGAATTGATATATGTTAAGTCATCACATGTTTGGATGTTTGTCCGAATTCTATTCAGAATTGCAATAAACATTTCAATAAGAATTTTATCTCGTCTTTACAAAAGTCATTCATAATTGTTTGCATATTGACCGTAGGTTGTTCAAATATCAGAGAATCTTGTATGGGTTGTGCCTGGTAAAGATCCCCATAGAATATCATATCAATGTCCCTAAAGTATTTGGTGTGCACATGTTTTATGTTTCTCAGTCGATTGCCAATGGAATATAAGAAGCGACTTCCAATCAAGGATGCCTCATCTATGAAGGCAAGTTGTGGTTCGTCATAAATCTTAGGAAATGTATCTAACGTTTCCTTCATGAGTGGAAGAAAGTATGACTTGTTAAAAGGCATTAACAATGCAGAGTGGACTGTTGTTCCACCTACATTATATGCAACTTTTCCTGTATATGCTATTAGTCCCTTTGGTTTCAAATGGTCACTTGAACTGTTTGAATAATAGATTCGTATAAGCATTTGGAATAGTTCTTTCGCTATGAATGTCTTGCTTGTTCCTTCCCTTCTTGTAAGGAACAAGTGCACATGAGTGTGCATGTTTAAGGATTTTTTCATTGAAATGTCATTTATAATTGCTTGTTGTTCTCGATTCAACAATCGTCTAACTCTGTAGTATTCTTCATTTTCAATAAAGAAATGATGTTTTGTGACTTCAAACCCAAGATTGATACATTTTTCAATAGCAGATGCTTGAGGACAAGGAAAATCTGTTTGCAAGTCATAAGATTCACAGAGAGTTCTAGTTGTTTTATACTTTGTTAATGTCTCATCCACATTGTCAATGTTTTCTAGTTCATCAAGTGCACTTTCTAAATCATCCCATGTTGGGTTGACATTGTATGTAAATATAGCCTCATTGGTTTGTACTGTAGTCTCATAAGCAGTATATGAAACTTCCCATGTAGGGAAGTTATGTTTTAATGTGTTTTAATTTTGATCAAATGGAGCGTACAACACTAGTTTCTCTCTACAGAAGTTTTCATAGTCGATGTGTTTGTTGTATCTAAAAAAGTGTATTACATTTGTTTCTTTTCTTTTTGATATGGGTGTACCATTTTTTTTGTAATGTGATACGAATTCTGCAAGGTAGATATGCTTAATAGGAGGTGGACGTTGGAGGTAGTAATCAATAATAGAGAGACATATCACACCCTCTAAATTATCAGGTCTTTTTTAAGCAAAGATGGTTGTTTAAGCATGAATGTGCGTGTGTCAAGTGGAGTTGTGTTACGAAGACACATTTCTTTGAACTACAGTTCAGAGGCAGGGAAAGTGCGATGTGGACTGCTTATTGAGAAAACATTTTTTGAAGATTAAGTAATGTATTTCCAAGTGTACATATCATTTGCATATCATCAATTTGACTTTTTTCATGTTCTATGCGTATTCTTCTGAATGCACTTGTCATAGATTTTCCAACCTTTGTCATGTACGATGTACAATATGATGTTGCAGCATATGCGTTGAGTAAATATTGTGCATCTATATTTTCATTCCACATAATTGTCACGTCCTTGGAGAAACGATTGTTCCAAATATGTGAAAGTTTTTGTTTAAGGAAAATTGTTGGTTGTTTAAGTGTAGATTGTATCACTTGGATGTACTCATCTTCTGTTAGATTTAGTCCTGCCAAGAAGTCTTCAAATCTCATTAAGTCATCGAAGTCTTGTTGTTCTAGAAATGTGAACAACAATTTTGATTTCTCAATGAGAACATTGTCCTCTAAACTAATTGGTTCTATGATTCTTGTTGTTCTCATTGGCGGCACAGGGAAGTTGTATTTGCAATGTGAATTCTTTCATTTTTTATGGCTTCTTGTATGGTAATGTCTATGAACTTTGGCAAGTTCTAGATCCAAATGGTCCATGTTTCATGTTATGTATTTTTCTAGAAACTGTTCGATTTGTGAGTTGCTGTCATTTCCATAGACCGGTGCACCCTCTATCCATAACAGTGCGTGGTCATGTTCACTCCCTCTATTTTGGAACTCAGTCACAAAATAGTAGTCCGATATTTTCCCGAAGAAAATTTCATCATGACATATCAATTGCCTCAAATCATTTACTCTATGTATATAGTAACGAGTACATGTCACTGGGTCTTTTCTTATGAGGTAGTCAATGTCATCATTTTCCAATGTCCCAGTTTGTTTTTTCTTTTTTCTGTTCCTATATAATGGAGACATCGTAGTCACCAATGGACCCCAGTGATGCTCTGCACTTGTAAATGTGATGAAAAAAGTTGGAGGTCTCAATTGTCAGATCATTGCAAATATAGTTTTCTTGTTTTGTTGCAAGTCAGGAGAGATGTGAATGTTTTTGAAATCTATGTATCCAATATCAGATTTTAGGATTTTTATAGGTTTGCTTTGTACTTGACATCTCTGGCCAATAAATTTCTTCCTCGTAGCTGGCCTTTTCTTATTCACACCCACATGCAAGAGAGCACTTTCTCAATTATTATGCATAATGTTTTGAAAAACAAATTTGTTATGTGACAGGAGAAGTCACCGCTTGAATGTAGCAGTTCCCATCGAACTATTTTTTGGTAGTTGAATAGTTCCTTGAGGTCACTGGCACATGGATATCCATAAAACAGTGTTGGGAAGTTCATTTCCTTAGGAAATTTGTCCTTGAATATTCCAAGTGGACGTTTCCCTTCAGCAGGTGTGATTTCGACAATCTTGTCTTGCAAGTCATGAATGCATTGTGAGTCAGTGAATCCATGTATCAATGTTTCAGCAGGTCTTTCATTCTCGGATTCATCGCTTGTATCAAATTCACTAGTAGTGTCAAAAGTTTGTGCAGAGTTGTCATTTTCTTGTTCAAGAACATGGTTCGTGTTCTCATTTATACAAACGTTTTCTGCTTTGTACAAGGCCTTGGAACATAATTATTTTAATGCTTTCATGACAATATGCACATGCACTATACCTGTCTGATATGCATTCTTGTATTGAAAACGTCTTTTGAGAGCTACACCAATTGTCATTGTTTCGCTCATGAATTTTGGCAACGCTTTTTGGACAACATATAGTTGCACAGGCACATTAATAATTGATCTTGTTAAGCACATTTGGGGTCGTCTATAGCCCGAGGGTCTAATTTGTGCAAATGTAATTCACAGAGACACAAGTCTCTCTTCAAGTTCAGTAAGTGTACTTACATCTGGTAGTGGTGTGTTACATCTTATTTGGTCAGGTGTTGCAAATTGTGGTAGTTTTCCATTTTCAAGTGATTGTTTGCATGCAAGACAAATTTTTCTAGTGGAAAATGTTCTATCATTTTTTGTGAAGATGATGTATTCATTTTGCAAGTCATGGGTGAAAGACTTAATATTCTTTGCAAAATTCAATTCTTTGCAAATCACACATGCAATGGGAGGAGTGGATTCAATTTGTTTCATATAGGTCTGATTTGCATCTCTCTTTCCTAGATGAGGATGCGTAGCAAGTGTTTGTTGGTTTTAAATGCTAGCATTTCACAGTGTTGGCTCTAATTTACGATATGTGATTTTTCCCCCTCAGTCAGTATCATGAACAGTGTGGGATATGTAGCTGCACCTGTTTCTCTCAGACATCTCTTTTTTCAACATGTGGTAGGTTAACTTATGGTTGCCATTTGAAACTAGTTTCACTTGTTCACAAGCCATGTTGAAGGTGGAATCGACATTTGTTACGAGCATTTCCTTCTCACCACATTGATGATACAAAGGGTGATGGTCTTTTTCATTGGACATGTGATGTTTGTGTTCAGTAGGAAGTGTGTAAATGCACTCATGTTGTGCACGCACAACTTTTTTTAGGTTGTGATATGTGAGTTTGTGTTTCTTGGTTGAGATCCCTTTCACCTCATGATGATCAGTCGTACAATTCACAGGTCTGTAAGGAAGTGCACCAATGTATTTATTTATTTCACGGAGGACCTTTTTCAATTTGTGATAAGTCAGTCTACGCTTTTTGTTTAAGCTCTCTATGACCTGAAGACAATTGGGATGAGTTTCAACGTGATTAGACAATATGCGGTGCTTATGTAGATTTGATGTGGTTTGGTTAACATGGACACTGAATCTTGAAATGGAAGCATTTCTTATCAAAGGTTGATAATGGATGTGGCGTATATTTTTTCGACACCATGATGTCAATTTTTTAATCATAGTTTGAATCAATACGGTAGAAATTGACAGTACCGTCTAAAAGGGTTGACCAAACCTGGATATTTACTTTGAATATGATAGATATCCATTGTAAACAAAATGTCCCACCCTCTATATTTCCTTTCTCATATGGAATTTCCATGTTTACAAGGTATTGTTGCCAACTTCCAACTGTTGGCATACTTTCTATGAGATATGGTAGAAGGTGTTGATGCAAGCGGTTAAATGCCCGTTGACTGCCACCTATAATTGCATTGCAAAAGGATTGCATAGTATAAAGGCATAGTGAGTGCACATCAAACTCTGTTTCTATCAAATAGAAAATTTCATTGAACATACTATCTCCACAAATAGATGTAATAATTTTTTCTATGTGTAATCCATGAGAGTGTATATGATGCATAATTTGTTTCCAATGCGATTGAAGGTCTTTGCAGGAGAGGGACAAGTACATATCAGATCCTCCAAGATTGCATATGAATCATTTTTTATAGAGTAGTGGTTCATAATGACCACTTAGAGGTTTTGAATCACGGAATAAGATGCAATATGGATCTCTAGATGCAGTTTTGTTGAACAATAGATATCTTCTTTTNCAGGACGGGCTTGTGGCTGAGAAATCGAGAATTAGGGGCATCTAAGCCATCAAATCACCCTAGGATTGCACCCGACCCGAGACACACCAACCCTTAACATGGCTAGATTTTTTGTCCCCACAGGTTTTGAACTGGTGACTTTAACATCACAGAGTGCCTTAACAACACACTCCATCACTGACTGTCCTACACCTCAGGGAATTCTTCTTTTTCTTGTCAATGAACAAATTCCAATTGATATATTTGGCCACTTGGCTAGCCACCGTATACAAAATTTATCTCCCCAAATTCCTTTCTCATGTGGAGGCAAAGTTGTAGATGCAGAAAACCGCATCTTTGAAAGATACTTGCTTACATCATGTATTCCATGCAATTGGAAAAGAAAATCAGATGCAAATTTGTATTGATACGAATCTAATGCCTCAACGTTGCCATTTTCTAAACAAGCCAAGAAATGATCTATCAATCCATTCACAGCTCGGTCGAGGAATAATGGAAGTGAAATAGAACTTGAAATGAATTGAACAGGCAATCTCCCGTAGTATACGAGAATGCATCTAATTTGAAAAGGGCATTGTTATGCAATACTTGGTCGATGTTGTCATGTACAATGGAGTTTGCATCTATTTGATATCACTCAACATCTATTACTTGCTCCATGTTTTAAGTTGTGATTTTCAAGATGTTTCTTAGCTATGTTTAGATAATATGCAAATAGCAAAAAATATAACTATAAGTTCAGGAGTGCATACCAATTCTGCCATATATCCTTCAACCTTTTTCGTTTCAAATTCAGTGCTCCGTGTTTGCTATAGAATATGAAAAATAAACAAATCTATAGTTAGTGCTCAACCATATATAAGAGATAATGCAAATAAAATGATAGTACAAACTTTCCCAATACAAAGACCGAGTATTTAAGACATAATTTTAGAATGTATTTTAGTCATGCACCTTATAAGCATTACGGTAGTCATTGTTTATAGATTTACAATCATATTCATCATTTAATTTCATCCTCACTCTTCACAAATCAAGACTAAACAGATTTGAAATGACTTGTTTATGTCTCCCACTCATAACACTCACATAGATGGTCTGTGGGAAAAACAAAAGGGGAAGAATTAGGCGTTCATGGAACTCTACAATAGAAATGGAACCAACACAAAGCACACCTTCTCAAGGTTTCAATTATCTTACAATATGAAGAAGATATTCTAAGATTAGGCACTGGGGTACTATAACATCCCGATCTTGCACACACCCGATTGGACTTATTCTTTGAGGACACTTGTGTGCAAGTGATCTGGTTCATTATAAAATTGTCTATTTTGATTTATGATTACAAGATGTTTTGGATTTGATGATATGTTATTTTGTTATATTTATATCGACATGTGCTATTGACTAGTTTTTCCTGAGTGTGCAAGACTCTGGATGTTTGAGAATGTCGATGGCATTGATGTATCTCTTTGGACTTTGGATCAAGTCAGGGAGTGGACTATTATGGTTTGAATGTTTTTGATATTACATATGAAACATATGACTAGGTATTATGATGTTGATTTTTATCACTGACACGTTTTGTTGATGAATGCAGGCTAACGATGGATTTCCAACCAGACTCACATTTGGAATAAAGGGGCCACACATGACAACCAGAGATATTGAGGGAGAGGTGTGGCAACAACCCTGTCACAACCTACTAGCACTCCCATCGTGGCTCGAACTGTAGGTTAAGGATTAGCTAGTTCGAGAGACCCACAATGTAGTGCGGGCAGATTGTGACAATCGCTCACGATGATTCTAAGGGGCACATAATAAGGCAGGGTCTTTATTCCTTAGAGGCCCTTAGTCTCCCACAAGGTCACCTGATGGAGTATTGACTCCAGGGGTTTGACGTCTACCAAAATCAGTCAAAAGGCGAGTGGAACCCTTGGAGTACGTAGTGCGTCTTGAAGGGCACGTCATGGTTTTTAACTATGGTAAGTTGATAAACCTAGTACCTATAAAAATATGCCTCCATAGGACCTGGTCAACCTTAAAATTAATGATTGTAGGAGTAAAGTTTAATAACTAATTTTCCTTTAAAAACTGTTGTTGAGCCTAGTGAATTTTAAAACCTAGGTCTAAGTAAGACTTGTGAAAAAAAAAAGAAAAACTNTAAAGAGAATTCAAACATAATAATTAAAGTAAAAGTTTAATGAAGGGTAAAATGATTAAAAAGGTAAATTGTTGTTTATGTGTAGACTTGCTAATTCTGAACTTAGATAAAAAGGGGAACTTAAAGAAGAGAAGAAACTTAAAGAAAAGGGGAAGCTTAAAGAAAAAGGGGAATGTTGGACATAGTAAGGAATCTAGTCTTTGGAACCTTCTAATTGTGAACTCAACTAGGCTTTAAGAAAGGTGTCGACCATGTAAGAATTGTAAGGGAATAAAGAGACATCGATGAGCATTTTTAGGAAAGCTTTTAGGTGGGTGAGGGAAATAGGAAAAATTGAATTAATTAATTAATTAATTTCTAGTGCAACTAAGGGATCGGGTGACATGTGTACGGGGGAGGTTATCCTAATTAAATTTAATATAAAGAATCTAATGATGGTTTGGGAAACTAATCACTAAGAAAAATATATAAAAAGGATTGTGGAGGAGGGGTATAGGGGACATCTGGTATGCGTAAGGTTATGTTGTTGGATTTTAGTCTTCATTGAAAATTTTCTTGTGGGAGATGGGATACCCAGCTCAGATAACAAGTGGTAGCTTGACCTTGCGAGGCAAGCTAGGATCTAGCATTATCTGGTTTGTGTGTGTGGCCCCTTTGTAGATCACGGGGATCACGGGGAAAACGAGTACCCCTAGCGTTGGCTGGAAGGTACCGGTGAGGTCTCGGTGGTTGGAAAGCAGGAGCTGGACGGAGCGCGACTGCGGGACAACGACATCGCTTTGTCATCGTCAGTCACGGTATCCTAGGTAAGCTTGTTCTTGTACCGTGATTTCATTGTATTTTCATAGTTGTGGTTGTCGGATGATGTCTTAGTGTCATTAGTTTCTGGCATAAGTAATGTTGATAACTGCTTAAATGGATTTGATTGATTTCCGTATGATTGTAATATGAATGACGAAAAAGTTTAATGTAAATTTTAGGATGTGTTACCATGATTTTCCTTGAAGAAGTTTTAATATTTGCAGTATGCTCTGCTCAGAAAAAGATGGTTTACTGTTAAATTGTTTATGTATTATCACATTGCGCAGAGGTTAATATTAGCTGTATGCTCTGCTCAGAAAATATGTTTACTGTTAAATTGGTGATGTATTATCACATTGTGCAGAGATTAATATTTACTGTATTCTCTGCTAAGAAAAAGATGGTTTACTGTTAAATTGTTTATGTATTATCACATTGTGCAGAGGTTAATATTTGTTGTATGCTCTGCTTGGAAAAGATTGTTTATTGTTTAAATTATTTATGTATTTTCACATTGCACAGAGGTAGTTTAATTCCTCATTGTATTGCGCCTCTTCCCAAGTCCCTTTTTACCCTGCGCCTTCAATCCCTACTTGGGGATTTCTCCCGAGATCTGCGTTGAGGAGATCTAGACCTCAAACCTTTCACAACAATAAAATCAGAACCCTGTACTGCACGACCTCTGAGACCAGTGAATATTCATTGCTCTCCCTTCCCACCTAAGTTTGTGAATCCCTAGCCGCACGACTAAAGAACCCAACGTCTCATTTTTTTTCCCTTACACCCACAAGAAGAATTGGGACACCTATGCTGCACATCCCCAAGAGACCAACTCTTTGTGATTGTTGTACCCAAAAATTTATTTTGTTTCCCGTTCAAAGCATTCCAGCCGAACCTCCTCCTTAAAACTTGCTTCGCTGGCCATACCTTGTCTGTCATTTGCGTTGCAAGCGCTGACAACACCTCCGCCCCTCTCGCACGCCTTGATCAGAGAATGGTAACGGTTTTGGGCTTACGCGTGCCTCCCCTCTGCATGACCAATTATTGTTGGGCCCCTGTGCCAACATATTCATTGTGCTCTTTTCGGTCCACATCCCAAGCACGCGAACCTTTTACAGAATCAAAAACTTTGGGTTTCACACCGACTAAGTTGAAGGCTCTGACTGCTTTAGCAGTACAATTCAAGCATTGTGAAAGTATGGCCGACAATCAATCAATGTGTTAGTAAGTATTTTTCCTTCTTTCTTGCCAACCCAACCCTTTTTCCATCTAAACAAGTGGCTCCGAGAACAACTATAGTTTCCATGTCACTAATCCCCTATGGATTTTATTGGATTTCCTCTCCCTTCCTTGGTGATAATCCTTGCCCCAAATTCAATACAGGTGCAAATCTTATCTCCGACCATAGCGTTGCATTAATTTATATTTTTTTTGTAGTGGTTGTGATCATAGAATTTTTTACCGTAGCATTTTTTTGTGTCATTTAAATTCTTGGAAATCTTGACTAGTTAAAAGGTCTCTCTTTTTCTTATCCCTTGAATTTAGAAACCAGCGAGGAAGGTTTCAATAATTTTACATTTTGAAGAACAGTTATTGGGCAACAACAAAAAAAAAAGAAAAAAAAAAACTCAATTTCTCATATCGCACTAATTTTTTTATAACTTGACTTCCTTATCGTGACCACTGTGCACAACTTGCAGAATTGTATTACTGAACTTTGAAGTGCATATCAAGGGTTGTATTGTTGCCTAATAATCATGTATGTCAGTTTATGATGATGTGTGACAGATGGTAGAAATCAAATTAATCAATAATTTATGTAAGGGTTGTTAAAAATATTGATGTTGTATGGCTTAAGGATATAAGCTTATTATGAAGTATAAAGATAAATGGTATAAGATGAAAGATGTGTAGGGTTGCATAATCCATTATTGATGTAAAATTCATTCGTTGACTAGCTTGTAGAGATCGTGAAGTCTTAATGATTGAAAGGGAAATGATGAATAAACTTGGAATTTGGTTTAAGTTAGAATGATGTATAAAATTGTAGTAGTTACTAATCAAATAGTATTCATCTTAGGTTTGAACTTGATATTAATTGTAGCTGTTTTTGCTATCATGATGCATACTTTATGGTTGTTCTATTGAAAATTGTTAATATACTTACTTACTAAGAGAACCTTCTAAGATTTTATATAATGGAAAGAAAAGGTAAGTTCACACTTATATAAAATGTAATTACACAATAACTAAAAGATAATTAAATAAGAATTTTAAGTTACAAACATAGCATTATTTGAGACCATTATCCTTTATTCACAATCATATGCAGGCTTTTATTAGGTATTTGAATTTTATGATGATTAGGCATTTGGTTAGAATTTCCCTTCCTGGACAAGGAGAAAAGTTTAGTTGAATCTATGACCTAAATCCTTTTAGTGAAAAATAGGATGGTGTGGATGTTTCAAGAAATTGAATCAACCTTCTAGATTAATAATTTAATGCGTATTCTTATATGATGTTCAATTTTTATAAATCTTGATATTAAGTTTATGTTTGTTTAAATTTTCATGGAAATGATGACTATCTATTATGCTCATAATATATAAATTAAGTTAAGGTTCAATAACAATAAGTTATGATTCCTTATGGGTGTAGCAATGCGCGCATTGATCCCTAAGAGCATATGATAACCTGGGATTGGGTTTTGTGCCTCCCGATGAGGATGATGTTGCTTATTTGTAATTGATGTTTTGTACTTTGTTTTGTAACGTTTAATTTGATTGGGTTCTCTCTCACCATGAAGGTTCTAGTTACTTGTTCGTTTGATGTTGGTTGTGTTTGGTTGATCTAATGTTGTCCTTTAGCTTAGTAGCCTTGGTCTTTCTTGTGTCAGGTGAGATGTAGACACCTCCTTGTTCCTCAGAACAATCACCAGCCTTGAGACCGTAAATGGTCAAAATCGATGGGAACCTGAGCTTGAGCATTGCTTATGTGTCCTGGAGGTCCTAACCATTACAGGGTAGGGAGAGAGGGAAATCATTTTTATTCTTCGTATGATTGAATGTCATATGTTGCTTGAGTTGCATGACGTGCTGACATGTTATGTCGTTATGTTTGTTGTTGCGTCTATTGCATGTGTTGTGTTCGTCGTTGAGTTGCAATGCTTGATTCTATTATTGACATTACTTGCCTTGCGCATATATATATATATATATATATAGTACTTTTTGTCATAACAACAGGGTTCGTTACATATGGTGTCAAAGCTGGTTCGACCTGTGACTTGGGGTCACTATGGCTTCCATTGATTAGATGCTTGATTATAAAATGTCGCTAATTAAATTGATTTGTGTTCGTGCAGGTAATCATGATTAGAGGACTGTTATCACTGAAATTTCGTCCGCACAGGGCAACAAGAACTCCGCATCATCAGCACAGAAAAACAGTCATTCATGGCACAAAGATTAATCCCACAGCACAACAAAAGAGCCAAAACTATACAAAAATGGCTAAAAAATTAAAAAGCGCATTGCACCCACTGAGAACGCGCGCATGCGCACAACATCCTCGTATATCGGGCGCATAGGCGCGGCTGTGGGGTGCAAAACCCGCGCGCCTGCCAAACGACGCATTTATGGAACTGGTCGGCCTCCCAACCACTATTGGATCGGCTCCCAAGTCGATTTGACATCAAATACGAGCTCAATCTGCGTGGGGAGGCTGGTCAAAGACCTAATTGTGCCCTAAAGGGCCTCTTTTCACATTCAAAAGGGGTTGCATAATAGCTCAATGCTTGGCTATAAAAAGCCATGAATGACCATCATTTCTTCAAGGAACTTGTTGTATTGTTATGCTGTTGAGATTACTAGAGACTCACTCTTTGGTAATAGACATAATCAACACCATTTCATAGGCTTTCCATCTCTCACTAGAGTGGAGAAGCTTGGAGTTCTTTCACTCACACTTTCACCTTTCATTGTAAGGAGAGAAATCAGTTGAGGGCCTCAAGAGCCTTCCTTTCGAGAGGGAAGGGACCCAAGTCCTCTTTCTCCATTGTGTATCTTTGGATTTCATCAATCAGACCAGCCTATCTATTGGTGATATTGTTCCATTGTCATTTGTTTTTAGTTTTTGTTTCCATGCTCATGTGTTTATTTAGTTTTTGTTTAATTTTTATTAATAGCTCTATTGTTTTCTCTCTAACCTTTTCACATACAACTTTCATGACTAGCAGAGCCCAACTAGGCATGTAAGCACTCACTTTTTGCTCACACATTGACGAAAAGAGTGCAAACAGATTGGCGACTCCGCTGGGGAATTTGGTATAACTCCTCCCTCATTTGGGCTTCATTTGCTTTCCTTTTTATTTCACTGACTTGCAGGTTCAAAAACCAGCCTCTGCCGACCTGATTGACAGTCAATTCATCAACAATTGAAGAGAAATCGATCCGGATTTTTTCCCGGACTTTTTTACGCAGGCGCGCGGGTATTGCCACCCACAGGCGCGCATCGTGCGCTTAAGCGTTTTTTCTCTCTGTTTTGCCTGCGCG
>JASDQU010107908.1:180421-194580 GCA_032191745.1 Picea mariana | reverse complement strand
CGCGTGCCGTGGTCAGTACTAGTAGCATTAATCATGAACTCGAGAAGGTCACGTTTCTCGCGTTTTTTGGTGCCCCAGATGACACAGTCGCCGATGCATGGTTGGAGAATATGGCAATGTGCTTTGCACTTCGGGACTATACCTCCAACATGAAGGTTCGCATGGTGGTCTTCCAACTGAAGGGGAGTGCTCTTCTATGGTGGAAGACACTCCTACTACAATTGAACATGGTTGTCGAAGACGTGTCATGGGAACTGTTCGAGGAATGGTTCCGGAAGAGGTATCTATCGGAGGAATTCATTGAGCGTCAACTCAACAAGTTCAGTGCCTTACTATAGGGAGGCCGCACGGTGCCCAAATACAAGGCTTGTTTCATTGAGCTGCTTGAGTATGCTCCCCACCTGAATATCGAGAAACTTAAGGTCAACAAGTTCGTGTTCGACCTTAATGTTAGCATTCGTGCAAAGGTGAGGATTTTGATGCCTCAAACCTTGCACGATGTTGTCTAGATGGCCCTCATAGTAGAGGAGGATCTCATCGGAAGGGGTCAGAGTAGGACTTCGGTGAGACCGGCAGGACCAATGGCATCTAGTGCGCAACAACTTCAGACACTAGTTAGACATCCACTAGGGTATCGAGGCACTCTGAGAGGATCCACCTGTGACCATCACCTTAGTAGTAGACTCTCTACAAAGGACCACATCATCAACAACAACGTAGACTGCAACAGTTCAGGCCTATTCAACAGAACATACCAAGGTTTCAGGCCGGTGGGCCATCAACTTCTACATCAGGGACCAAGAGTATTAGACCGAAGATAGGGTGCTGGACATGTGGAGAGCCACATTACCAGTGTGATTGCCCATTTGAGAGGACCAGAGCATATGGATTAGCAAGACCCACTACCATGGCAGATTTGGTCAAGGCCCATTGGATTCATGCAGTGGTGAATAACCGCTAGGCAGAGCACCAGTCTAATGTGCTTGAGACATCAGGTACCGTCGCTGACCAGACCCTTAGTATTTTGATAGATCCAGGTGCTACATAGAGTTTTATTTCTGGTGAAACACTAAAAAGAATTAAGTAAAGCCATTCGAACATGACGAGTTTAGATTTATAGAAATGGCTTCGAGAGACAAACAGAAGGTTGGAGGAAAGGTTGCGGGCTGTAGCCTTAACCTGGGAGAGTTTGTCACGAAGGCCAACCTATATGTCATGATATTAGGGTCTTATGGCATCATGATTGGTATGGACTTCTTGGAATCGCATGAGGCGATACTCAAATGTAAGACGAAACAGTTGAGTTTGGTCGATGATGAGGGACAAGGACATGTGATTGTAGGTAGGAACTAAGGAGATTCCCTAAGGTTCATCTCTTCCCCATAGCTTCGGAAGAGCATGCGTAAGGGATACAAGATTTACGTGATCCTTGCGTTGAACGAAAAAAGGGAATGACGAAAGGCCTAGAAAACCTTCCGGTATTGTGAGAGTTTGTGGACGTTTCCCTAAAGGAGTTACCAGCATTGTCGGTGAAGAGGGAATTGTAATTTACCATTGACCTAAAACTAGGAACTGAACCGATAGCAAGAATGCCTTATCAGGTGTCGACCCCTGATTTACATGAGTTGAAAATGCAACTAAAGGAGTTGTTGGACCTAGGACTTATACGTCCAAGTGTGTCACCATGGGGTGCGCCTATTATTTTCACATGGAAGAAGGATGGGTCGTGGAGACTCTGTATTGACTACCATCAATTGAACAAGGAAACGATCAAGAACCAGTATCCGTTGCCAAGGATTGACGATCTGTTTGATCAGATGAAAGGCGCGCCAGTGTTTTCAAAGATCGACTTGAGATTAGGGTATCACCAGTTATGGATCAAGGAGAACGACATCCCTAAGACCGCCTTTAAGATGAGGTTTGTACATTACAAGTTCATTGTTTTACCGTTTGGACTGACAAATGCCCCCGAGGGATTTATGAGCTTGATGAATGGGGTGTTCCACAATTACTTGGACAAGTTTGTTCAAGTATTCATTGACAATATTTTGATATATTATCAGATGATGGAGGAGCATGACAAGCACTTGCGCTTGGTACTACAGTGTCTACGAGAGAACAAATTGTTGGAGAAACTGTCGAAGTGATCATTTTATCAATCGAAGATTCATTACTTAGGGCATGTCATTTCCGATGAAGGTATTGTTGCGGATCCAAGGAAGGCTTAAGCGAAGTCTTGATGCAAGACGGTCGGGTGATCGCTTACATCTCGAGAAAGTTAAGAAGGCATGAGGAGAACTATGTGACGTGCGATTTGGAGTTGTTAGCCATTGTGTATGCCTTGAGAGTATGGAGACACTACCTTATTGGATGAAAATTCGAACTAAAAACAGACCACTGTGGTTTACAACACATTTTTACGCAAAGAGAATTGATTGCGCGATAAAGGAGTTGGTCGAAATTTCTTAGCGAATACAATTTCGAGATTACCTACATAAAAGGAACAATGAACAGAGTGGCAGATGCATTGAGTTGGAGACCACATATATTTTCGGTGATGCCTCTTCAGAAAAATCTACATGAAAAGATTCTTACTTTACAACGAGATGATGACTGGTATAAGGAGGTTAAGGAATTTATCGGACAAAACACCATGATGGTGCCCAAGTTTGAGGGATTTACTATGGAGAACGACGAAATATTGAGATTTAATGGTTAGGTTTACGTACCGCCCAACGATGAGTCGAGGAGTTTGATCCTAAATGAGGATCATAGAGAAGTGTACATGGCTCATCTAGGAGTCATGAAGATGAGGGCATACCTCAAGCCCTTATTCTTCTGGAAAGGAATGAAGGCGGATATAGTCAACTACATGGAAAGGTGTCTAAAATGTCAGCTAGGGAAGGCTAAACATAGACATTTGACAGGATTCCTACATCCACACGCTATTCCAGAATCGAAATGGGAAGTCATTTCGATGGATTTCATTGTTGGATTACCCCTAACGGTAAGGAGACACGACTCGATTTTTTTAGTATTCGACACTCTGACGAAGTGTGCTCATTTTATTCCCGTGCGTGCGACATTTCAGGCACCTAACATAGCTAGAGTTTTCATCAACGATATTGTAAGGATGCATGGTGTGCCTAAGACGATCATATCTGATCGTGGATCAGTGTTTACAGGATGATTTTGAACTAGTTTCAAAGAGGCCTTGGGAACTCAACTTAAATTTAGTACCGTGTATCACCCGGAGACAGACGGGAAGATAGAACAAATGAACCAAATCTTGGAGGATATGTTGTGTATGTATGTAATGGGCCAACAAAAGCGTTGGGAAGAATTCTTGCCACTATTAGATTTTGCATATAACAATAGTTATCAAAGCACCATCAAGATGATGCCATTCGAGTTTTTTTTTTGGTGACCGTGTCAGATGCCTTTGAGTTCAAATCGACTTGAGGATAGGGTCCTAGTGGGACCAGAAGTGATACAAGAAATGGAAGATCAAATGCAAACAATAATACAAAGGATCAAGGAAGCGCATGATCGACAGAAGAGTTATGTCAATGCGCATTGTGTCAACTGTAGTTATGAAGTTGGTGATCGAGTCTTCTTGCAGGTGAAACCACACAAGAGTTCAATCAAGTTTGGAAAGGGCTCTAAACACTCTCCTAGGTTCGTGGGACCCTTCGTGATTGTGGAAAGTAAGGGTCCCATGGCATATTGACTAGCCTTGCCTGATTCTTTGAGGGTTATGCACGATATTTTTCACGTATCTATTTTGAGACATTATGTTAGCGATCCTACACATGTGATTGACTTGATTTCCTTGCAGTTATTGGACGAGGGTGTGCTCACAACAGAGCCAATCCTCATTCTGGACCATCGCATTCGAAAGCTACGTTGTCAAACGATAGATTAGGTCAAGGTCCAGTGGGAAAACTATAGTCCGCACTCGACAACCTGGGAGGATGCATATGATATGCATCAACAATTTCCATTTTTGTTTGATAGGTAGACATATAGATATTGTGAGATATTTCATTTTGTCACTTATATGCTGTGAAACTTTGGGATGAAGTTTAAACCAAGAGCGGGTGTATGTAACATCCCGCTCTTGCACAAACCTGATTGGACTTATTCTTTGAGGACACTTGCGTGCAAGTGATCCGGTTCATTATACGATTGACTGTTTTGATTTATGATTATGAGATGTTGTGGATTTGATGATATGTTATTTTGTTATATTTATATTGATAGGTGCTATTATGAGGATTTCCTGAGTGTGTAGGACTCTGGACGTTTGAGGATGTCGATGGCATCTATGGATCTCCTTGGACTCCAGATCGATTCAGGGAATGGACTGTTATGGTTTGAATGACTTTGATATTACATATGAGACATATGACTAGATATTATGATGTTGATTGTTATCGTTGACATGCTTCGTTGATGAATGCAGGTTGACGATAGCTTGCCAACTAGACTCACATTTGGAGTAAAGGGGCCATGCACGACAACCAAATATATTGAGGGAGAGGTGTGGCAGCATCCCTACCACAACCTATTAGAACTCCCATCGTGGCTTGAGCTGTAGGTTAACGATTACCTAGTTGGAGAGGCCCACGATGTCGTGAGGGAAGACTGTGATAGTCGCTCACGATGATTCTAAGGGGCGCACAATAAGGCATGGTCCTTATTACTTAGAGGCCCTTAGTCTCCTACAAGGTCACCTGATGGAGTATTGACTCCAGGGGTTTGACGTCTACCAAAATCATTCAAAAGGCGAGTGGCACCGTTGGAGCACGTAGTGCTTCTTTAAGGGCACATCGCATAAATAAAACAGGAATGCGGGCGAGTGGCACCCTTGGAGCACGTAGTGCATCTTGAAGGGCACACCGCAATTTTTAACTCTGGTAAGTTGATGAACCTAGTACCTAGAAAACTATGCCTCCATAGGACCTGGTCAGCCTTAAAATGAATGATTGTATGAGTAAAGTTTAATAACTATTTTTCGCTTAAAAACTGTTGCCGAGCTTAGTGAATTTAAAAGCCTAGTTCTAAGTAGAACTTGTGAAAAAAAATAAAAAATTAATGGACATTTAACAAAGGGGGGGTAAAGAGAATTCAAACATAATAATTAAAGTAAAATTTTAATGAAGGATTCAATGATTAAAAATGTAAATTGTCGTTTATTTGTAGACTTGCTAATTTTGAATTTGGATAAAAAGGGGAACTTAAAGAAAAGGGGAAACTTAAAAAAAAGGGGAATGTTGGACATAGTAGGCAATCTAGTCTTTGGAACCTTCTAATTGTGAACTCAACTAGGATTTAAGGAAGGTGTCAGTTATTTAAGAATTGTAAGGGAATAAAGGGACACCGAGGAGCATTTTTAGGAACACTTTTAGGTGGGTGAGGGAAATAGGCAAAATTGAATTAATTAATTAATTAATTTCTGGTGCAACCAAGGGATCGGGTGACATGTGTATGCAGGAGGTTATTCTAATTAAATTTAATAGAAATAATCTAATGAGGGTTTGGGAAACTAATCACTAAGAAAACTCTATAAGAAGGATGGTGGAGGAGGGGTATAGGGGACATATGGTATGCATAAGGTTATGCTGCCAGATTTTAGTCTTGATTAAAATTTTTCTTGTGGGAGTTGGGATACCCATCTCGGATAATGAGTGGTAGCTCAACGTTGTGAGGTGAGCTGAGAGCTAACCTTCTTTGGTTTGTGTGTGTGTCCCCTTTGCGGTTCGGGGGGCTTAGGGGGAAGAAGAGTACCCCTAGTATTGGCTGGGAGGTACCGGTGAGGTCTCAACAGTTAGCAAGCAGGATCTCAACGAAGAGAGAGCTCAGGACAATGACATCAGTTCGTCATTGTCGGTCATGATATCTTGGGTAAACTATTTCTTGTACTATGATTTCATTGTATTTTCATAGTTGTGGTTGTCAGATGATGTCTTAGTGTCATTAGTTTCTAGCATAAGTAATGTTGATAAATGCTTAAATGGATTTGATTGATCTTCATATGATTGTAATCTGAATGACGAAAAAGTTTAATGTAAATTTTATGATGTGTTACCATGATTTTCCCCGTAGAAATTTTAATATTTGTGGTATGCTCTGCTTAGAAAAAGATGGTTTACTGTCAAATTGTTTATGTATTATCACATTGCACAGAGGTTAATATTAGTTGTATGCTCTTCTCAGAAAGGATTGTTTACTATTAAATTGGTTATGTATTATCACATTGTGCAGAGGTTAATATTTACTGTAAGCTCTGCTAAGAAAAATATGGTTTACTGTTAAATTGTTTATGTATTATCACATTGTGCAGAGGTTAATATTTGTTGTATTCTTTGCTAAAAAAATATTGTTTACTATTTAAATCGTTTATATATTTTCATGTTGCGTAGAGGTAGTTTAATTCCTCAATATATCGTGCCTCTGCCCAAGTCCCTTTTTACCCTGTGCCTTCAATCCCTACTTGGGGATTTCTCCCGATCTCTGCGTTGAGGAGATTTAGAGCTCAACCCTTCCACAACAATAAAATTTGGAAGCATGTATTGTGTGACCTCCGAGACCAGTGAATATTTGTTGTTCACCCTTCCCACCTAATTTTGTGAAGCCCTAACCACGCGACTAAAGAACCCAGCGTCTCATTTTTTTTTTCCCTTACACCCACAAGAAGAATTGGGATGCCTGTACTGTAAGTTCCCAAGAGACCAGCTCTTAATGATTGCTGTACATTCCAGCCGGACCTCCTCCTCAATCCTTGCTTCGTTGGCCATGCCCAGTCTATCAGTTTCATTGACAATGCCAACAACACCTCTGCCCCTCTCGCGCGCCTTGATCATAGTGTGGTAATGGGTCTGGGATTATGCGTGCCTCCCTTATGCATGACCAATTATTGCTGGGACCTTGTTCCAACATATTCATTGTGCTCTTTTCGGTCCACATCTCAAGTACGTGAACCTTTTACAGAATAAATTTTTTTGGGTTGCCTACCGACTGAGTAGAAGGGTCTGACTAATTTAGCAGTGCAATTCGGGTGTTATTAAGTATTTTTCTTGGAATTTGGTTTAAGTTAGAATGATGTAAAAAATGTAGTAGTTACTAATCAAATATTATTAGTCCCTGCCTCAGACTAGGGACTTAAGCTTTCACTTAGAAGTCAACATCCTATTACCGGGTGTATTTTGATATATTATTTAGTGCATTTTTTGGTCATCTAAAAGTATTTCCTAATGTTTTTAACAAAATATTTGTTATTTTAATTATTTTGAAAAGTAAATCATTTTTAGTATTTTACAATTTCATAATATGAATTTTGTGATTGGACTAGAGGTTTTGATGGGACATTATTAGCCATGGTATGTTTGTTTTTTTAGCACTATTTGTCAGACATGGTAAATAATTTAAAATTAATAAATTTATAAAAGCACCACATACATGGTAAATGACATAGGGTTCAACAATCAATGTATTGTTGTTGCAGTCCATGCTATCCCGTGGCGATCTGCATGTACATTATTGAATTCTGCTCTCTTATGAATCCTCTGTTTCAAAGTTGTTGACACCCTTTTCCATTGTTATGCTATAAGAAACCACTGATAACTTCAACGAAAGGGTGGTTACATGATGGTCTACAAGGGCTACCTTCCTGACCAGACACCGATAGTAGTAAAGAGGATAGATAGAATATCTGAAGGAGAAAAGGAATTCTGGGCACACATGACAACTATCTGCAGAATTTATCACCTGAACCTGGTGTGAATGAGAGGATTCTACAAACAAGCAGAACACAGGTCGCTCATCTATGAATACAATCCCATCGGTTCTCTAGACAATCATCTATTCTCTGTCACCTGCACCCTCAACTAGGAGAAGTAATACCAGATAGTATTGATAATTTTTTGGCTATACGACACAATGAAGAGATGAATCGGGATAGGTGCCTTGACAGGATTTAGAGTGGGAAGAATAATAATAAGAAGAAGAAGATATTGAGAGTCGTTGTCCCCCTATGAACCTCAAATTATTTGTGGGGAATCTTCCCTGGAGTGTGGATAGAGCCTAGTTAACAAAGATTTTCTAGGACTTGTTATGTCACAATGGTTGAGGTTTTCCATTTTCTCCTTTGATATTCTTCAAATCCTCTCCTTGATGAAAAACAACACAATAAGGCCACTGCTCTCCTAAATAGAGAAGTGTATCCATATTGGAACATTGTTTTAATTGAAATTGAGTATAAAAAATGTAAAGCGAACTCTTATCTAGTAACAGACTGAAAGAGTAAAAAGGGAAAACATGTACCAATCAATGCATTTTCTCCTTTCTCAAACCACTCTGCAGAAAATCGCCGCACCAGATTACCCTGTGCTAACTTCTCCAAGCGTTTGCTTTTTTCTTTGTGAGTGGGAAGTACAGGCTGCAGGAAAAATAGGCATTTGTTGTTTCCATCATCAAATGACCTCAACTTTCTTCTGTCACCAATACCACCATGCGGTGATGCTCCCGCTCGCAATCTCTAAGAAAAATGTAAGTCTTCCTTGGAGAGTATTGGAGGCGGGAGTCTAGGATTTAGGTTGACATGGGAATAATAGTAGGACAAGTATGCTAGATGATATCTCAAATCTTCTTCAAACATGAAGCCGTGATTATTATTACTCATATTAAACCAAGGATATGGTTACCTTACACGCATGGCGTGAGCCTTAATGGTTAAAACCAGTCGTTTGTTACTAGCTGCCATGAGATATTTAACAATCATTATTCGAAATTGATATTTCTGAATTGTATGTAAATCAAACAATTTATGAAATTGCTTAATTTAAATTAAGTACCAGTGCACTTTAGTTCTTTTAAATTGAGTAGAATTGGTCAACTAAGACTAGAATAAACAAAATGAATACTCGTTTTCATAGAGAAAGTTGAATTATTCTCTGATTTCTGATTTCAGACTTCAAAAACTTATTTTTCTTAAACTAACGAGCACTGAATTTCAAGTTCTCTTGTAGAGAAAATATAAATTCCAATATCCTCTACAACCATAACATAGGATCCCCTGAAAGGCCTCACTAGGCACAACCGACGGTCTTCAATTATTACCACAATCTCACCTAACTTGAAAACGTGAAGGCTTCAAGTTTCTTGAATGCAACATAAGAATTGGTGTCTTTTCTTTAAATAGTAAGGGATACACGCTGGTTGAATTGTTGTTGTTGCCACAAACCTACACAGAATAACACTAAAATAAAGTACACAAACAAATAATGCATTGAAACACGTTCCAAGAAACACTAGCAGAGATAATGTATTAACTAATCATGCAGGAGGACAACATGAATTCTATAAATGCTATTTCAACGCCCTTATATTAATTAATAATGAATAAGGAAATTGAATTTAAAACATAGCTAATTAATAATGAATAAGGAAATTGAATTTAAAACATAGTTGTAATTGACACTAATAAAATGCAGGTAAAAACAACTCAATATTAGAAATGAAAACTAGCAAGTTCATGCAAATTCATGTTAATAATAACAACATTATCATATTGTTCTAGGCAGGGACTAGCTGCTTTGCAGCTAATTCCCTTGTTCATCTTAGGGTTGAACTTGATATTAACTGTAGTTGTTTTCACTATCATGATGCATGCTTTATGGTTGTTCTTTACTGTAGTTGAAAATTATTAATATACTTCCTTACTAAGAGAACCTTCTAAAATTTTATATAATGGAAAGAAAAGGTAAGTTCACACTTATATAAAATGTAATTGCACAATAACTAAAAGATAATTAAATAAGAATTTTAAGTTACAAACATAGCGTTATTTGAAACCATTATCCTTTATTCACAATCGTATGAAGGTTTTTATTAGGTATTCGAATTTTATGATGATTAGGCATTTAGTTAGAATTTCCCTTCGTAGACAAGGAGAAAAGTTCAGTTGAATCTATGACCTAAATTCTTTTAGTGAAAAATAGGATGGTGTGGATGTTTTGAGTAATTGAATCAACCTTCTAGATTAAAAATTTAAAGCATATTCTTATATGATGTTCAATTTTTAGAAATCTTGATATTAAGTTTATGTTTGTTTAAATTTTCATGGAAATAATTACTATCTATTATGTTCATAATACATAAATTAAGTGAAGGTTCAAGAACATGAAGTTATTATTCCTTATGGGTGTAGCAATGTGCGCATTGATCACTAAGCACATATGATAACCTGGCTTTGGGTCTTGTGCCTCCCGATGAGGATGATGTTGCTTATTTGTAATTGATGTTTTGTACTTTGTTTTGTAACGTTTAATGTGATTGGGTTCTCTCTCGCCATGAAGGTTCTAGTTACTTGTTCGTTTGATGTTGGTTGCGTTTGGTTGATCTGATGTTGTCCTTTAGCTTAGTAGGCTTGGTATTTCTTCTATCAGGCGGGATGTAGACACCTCCTTGTTCCTCAAAATAGTGGCCAGCCTTGAGACCTTAAATGGTCAAAATCGATGGGAACTTGGGCTTGAGCGTTGGTTATGTGTCTTGGAGGTCCTAACCATTGCAGGGTAGGACGGGTGGGTAGTCGTTTTTATTCTTCGTCTGATTGATTGTTTTATGTTGCTTGAGCTGCATGATGTGCTATCATGCTATGTCATTATGTTTGTTGTTGCGTGGATTGCGTGCGTTGTGCTCATCGTCGAGTTGCGATGCTTGTTTGTATTATTGACATTGCTTGCCTTGTGCAAATACATACATACATATATATATATATATATATATTATACTTGTTGCACATTGCTTGTTGTCGTAATTATGGGGTTCATTACACACACTCATCCTGAGACAAATAAGTGAACTGTCCATTTAGGTTACAAAGAATGATTACAAGACGAGGTCGATATGTGGAAATGGTGATAAAATATGCTTTGGAAGACCCAAAGTCCAACATAAAACTAACAACTATATGTGGTTTGTCTTAGAGAATAAAATATTACCCTGTCATAATCTGCAAAGAAGGGGATGGCAAGGTCCTTGTAGATGCTTGCTCTGCAATGAAAACTCTGAATTTGTCTCACAAAACCTTGTGCACTGCCATTTTCCAAAGAGATATGGTATGATATCCAGGGAATGAAAGTGGGAATATGTGACTGGAAAGGGGACAACCTGGAAAATGCACTAAACGTATGGTTTCAGAAACAAAAAGATGAGGAGAACATCCCATTTCCTTTTTTATATGTCAGCATGGATGTGGCAGAGGTGGGTTCTATATTGAGAATCGACATGCATGCGTGTTGTTTGAGGCCACTGGAGATAACTAAATGTCTAGACAGCTTCTTCTGAAGCTATACCATGGTTTTAATTTCAGAACCCTTTTAGGAGATTAACGTTCAGGCACCTCTTATTTCCAAAATCAATCTAAGATGTCAATCAATTTTGAAAGCCGCGATCTGGGTGACCCTGCTACTTTAGCGCCCCTGCTAAATTTTTATCATTATGCCAAATTTTGGATTTTTTCTAACCATACTTAGACATGGCGCCAATTCGGGACTTTGTGAGTTTTTGAATGTGAAGCGTGAAAGTCTTCCGGAGTGACTTTCTCCCGGAGTCATTAACTGGTGCCTAATGTTAATTAACCCAAGATTATTTTAACCATCCTTATCAAGGACTTTATAACTTCGACTATTCGACACTTCCAGAGTTTCTGAATGCAGAATTTGTACAACTCCCGAAGCAATACGTGCATGTGCAATAAATGCAGACTAGCCACCGTGCATGTGGGACTTTGAAAGACAACTAGCTATACTAATTTAATCAAATAGAAACAATAACCAAAGATCATCAGTGCTAAGTGTCCACCATGCTACAAACCCTGAAATGTGGTTAACCATGTCTCATCCACTCAAATAATAACTATTTACAGGAGATATAAGGTCCTCAAATCTTCCCATGTCTACAAGCCATTTGTCACCTTCCTAAGATCTTCGTTACCTTATGCACTGCGATCTGTATTTACACCTTTGTCATTGGGCTCCGATCTGGAATATTTTTTCTACCATTTACGCCTACAGTTTATCCCTTTGGTAAACACAAGCAGTGAACATAATGGCTTGCAATGGCTGCACAAGAACATGTTTTAGTACAATCCCTCAGTTGACAAAGCAACTTGCAATGTCTGCACAAGAGGGTAAACCAAAACCATCCCAGCGCCATGTATGTAAAGATGTAAGGTATGGTTAACACATGCAGTGAACAAAATGGCTTCCAATGGCTGCACAAGAGGGTGATTTAGTACCATCCCTCAGTTGACAGAGAGGGTTGCAATGTCCGAAAAAGAGGCTAAACCAAAACCATCCCAGCGTCAAGTATGTGAAGATGTAAGGTATGATCTTTAAAATAAAAAAAATCTTGTCAGTTCTTTTAAGAGGTTTTGAATAGTATTTTATTGGTTAAAACCTCTGGACCCTTAGCCTAATCCTCCAGGATCCCTTGATTTTCTCGAACCTATTGATAATCCCCTTAATCATGTGATTACACATCTTGTTTCTCACAAGTCTACTGATCCCCATCCCATAATATACAAAGAACCCAATGTTCAAACTCCAATTCCCACTAAGAATTTAACTTGCCAACAAAGAAGAAACAAGAATTAATGTTTGGACTAGGGTCATTTTGTGTTTTATCTTCATCCTCCACCTAGGATTTGCATTTAAGGTCCTGCAATTTATTTTATAACTTACTGACAATGTTCAACACTTTTTGGAGTAGTAATGCATTCATGTTTCTTTGATCTAAGTAGTCACATTTAAGGTTGTTCTGTAAGAGCATTTTCACTCGGTTATCATTTCTATATTTTTTTATATTTATTTTGATTTTTAGCACCTCCCAGTATTGAACATTCCTACTTGCAAACTATAAATAGTAAGCAGTAAACAACGAATAGGAATGAAACTATGGTATTGAAACTTACTTGTGAATGGTGAACGACATAATGATAGGTCCAATTTTGGGTGCATGATATCAACCCTGCAAAGTGTAGCAACATGTCCAACTGCGGGTGCATGAACTCAACCTTGCAAAGTTGAAGCAAACAAGGGTGCAAGATTTCAATCCTGCAAAGTGCAAGAACAGGTCAAACTGCGGGTGCATGACATCAACCTTGCAAAATTGAAGAAAACAAGACCAAGCAACAAACAACAAACCAATGAGAAAGCACCAAGAGGTCCAACTACAACTGTAGGACCTCAACTTTGGAAAGTTGAAGCAAACAACAATAAGCAACATCCAACGAACCAACGAACCAGCGAGCAAGCAACAACTAGTGAACCTGTGAAGAATATATGAATCCTTAATGATGACTAGATTGCATTCAAAATACAGAAGAAATATGAAACATATGATGTAGAAGAAAATCCATCATTATAGTTGACTATGCGAGTGCCGGTGAACAACAATATTGCCCAAATTCACTGCATACAAGATTGTCTCCAAAAATTGAAGAAAAATGTATTGTGACAGGCCTATTAAGTAAACATTTAAGGTTGTCAGGACTGTTTAAGGGCCTCACGTTGTGTAAACATTTAAAAAAGAATGCATTGTGTCAGGTATGTTTAAGTACTTAAAAAAGAGTGTCCATGCTCAAAACTTTGGATATATAAACATTTAAATAAAAATAATAAAAATTCAAAAAGAGTGTCGATGCTCAAAACTTTGGATATGTTAACATTTAAAACATTGGGAATAACGAAGCTGGCAATAAGACTTCAAATCTATTCTCCAATGAGATGATGACAAATATATATATTTTTTATTATAAAAATATAATGTTTTTAGTTCTCTATTTTGAAGAATAGTGATTATGCGAAAATTTATAGTCAAAGGACAAATTAATATGAAGTCAACGAATTATCGATCGCTATAGTCCATCCGTGCCTTCGACAAGGACGAATAATATATTGAATACTATATTGAATATTATCAATCTTCATAATCACTTACCCTTTTAAGGTCCAATAGACCAATTCAGTCTTAGTGAACTTTAATCATCATCATCATCATGATAAGTTAAATTTTATTAATAGTAACACATATTAAATGAAAAATTATAAAAGATAAAATTTATTTATATTAAATAGTGAGAAAGTATAAAAAAA
>JASDQU010107908.1:166328-180401 GCA_032191745.1 Picea mariana | reverse complement strand
CTTAGTGAACTTTAATCATCATCATCATCATGATAAGTTAAATTTTATTAATAGTAACACATATTAAATGAAAAATTATAAAAGATAAAATTTATTTATATTAAATAGTGAGAAAGTATAAAAAAATTGTTTTTTATTTTTTTTTAGTACAAGTTAATTTTTATTAATAATAATAAATATTAAATGAAAAATTATAAAGGATAGATTTTTCTTGAGATATAATTTATTTATATTATATTTATATTAAAGAGTGAGAAAGTAGATTTTTTTTTTTTAATTATTATTTTTTAAATGAAATTATTTTATTATAAAACATATTTCATGTAAAAATTATGTTTTTAATTATTTATCATAATTTCTTATATTTGGTTACCTTAAAATTCTATTATTATTATTATTATAAAATAAACATATATTGTAATCTATATTTTATAAATATAGATTAATATTTTATAAAATATAGTCATGGAATATTGAAATGTTTTTAATAATGAATAAATCTATATTAAATAAGAAAGGAAGGAAAAAGTTGAACAATGAGCTAATGAAATTATCCCAAAACAAGTACATGTGATCTTGTAGGAGGAAACACATGTTTTTAGCCATTAGGCCGATTCAAACTATACTATTATTAACTATAAAATAAGTATTAGTTTAGATGATTATATAAGTATTCTTTGTATTTTTTACAATATTCTCTTAAATATCATATGTACAATCCACTATATATAGATTGAAGGGTTCTCATTAAATTCATTCATGCTCAAAGAGAATGTAATATATAGTCATCATTGATAATAATTTCAAATATTTGTCATCGCCACCACTATATATAAGTATCACAATTACATTGTAAGGATTTTCCCTTTTATGTAGCATATGTTTGGATGGGAAGTTTAGAAGCATTTGTGACTTTCCAAAGCCATTGGACAATGGTTGATTCATCTAGATGATTCCACACCTCCTTCCTTGTCCCTATTAATCAAACTTTTTTCACATCTCCATGCAAATAGGTTTTTCCTTCAACGAGGTCCACATCCATCCCAAAAACCATGGAAATGAACATTAAGCAGAACATAACCAACCCCATGGTTTGCGATAGGAAAATCGTGGTTGTCATGTAATAACATTGAGTTGTAGAGGCCATGGTTGTAGAAAAAAGCAACCATGCCTACTGTTGAATTTTATGGTTCTTTATCCTCTAAAAATGTGATCACAACAATAGAGGGGGATGTTGGATATATTGTCATTGATGTCAACAGTCGATGTGATGATCTGTTGTTAATGAAATATGAGATTTTCATTGATGTCAACAGTATATCAGTCAACAAAAGATGTCAAACAACATGATCGAAAGAACATGCTCAAAAGGAAGAGCACATTGCACAATATATCAGGTAGCAGAAGAAATTCGTGATTATTGTTGATCACGACATGATCAACAATGTTCCTATGATAAAATCTCAAGAGGGTTAGCAAACGTAGAGATCAAAAACCGGAAGGAAAAGCATAAGCTCAATAGTCATCCGATCAAAGTGAGAAGCCTCAGCAGCCGTCCGATCAAGAGGTTGACCGTGTTGATCATCTAATATAACTCACATCGGTAATATGAGTGACCATGGGCTTGAGGACCATTGGAAGATCGTGACTGTCGGATTTGCAAGCCATCAATGACAGAAATGAATTGTGGGAGCAAAAGAAGAATTAAACCAGTCACTAGTTACAATCCCGCAATCCGTCTAGATCGTCAGATCACACATATTCAAAGATCTACGACTGCGGTTGATCAAACTAACGACCGGTTTAAGGCATATTAAATTGTGACTGTCAGATGCGCAATCGCAAAATCTTTGGCAGGGATAGATTGCGGAGATTGAAAGGAAAATTAAATCACTCGCAAGTTGTAGTTCTGCAATCATCGTCAATCGTTGATCTGCTTCGAGAATCTCCACAGTTGTCGGATCATCTCAATGTGGAAGGATAGAATAATCAGGGATAAAAGGTTGATATTTTCATTAGCTGAATACACGCCAGCCTTCAGATCGTGTTAAAGTGGAAGGACAAGATAAGCTAACAGAGACACAACGCTGACAGATCAAGCTGTCGATCTAAGATCCTGATCGACGAACAACATTTAGTTCGGGTTTAACATCGCGAGGAGGTTGTGCTCCGGAATGTTTGAAATGTGAAATACCCGAAGCTTAGAGATCCGAAATGAATAAGGATCGTTGGATTTGGAGGACAAACAAGGATCGTTGGATCAGGGTTGTTGGTCATCAGACCATGTCAAAAAAAGGGCATAGTGGCAGACCATGTCAGAATACCACGTCGCAGACCATGTCAGAAGACCACGTCAGCAAGGATGTGTGGGAGATCCATGTCAGTGAACCTCATCAGAAAGGACGTGTGGGTGATCCACGTTAGAGAACCTCATCATCAAGGATGCGTGGAAGACCATGTCAACAAGTACACATGGAATAATCAGAATATGACAAGTGTCAAAAGGAAATTGGCTCGTGCCATGACAACAAGTGATGTAAGCGAGTTACGTCACTCCGGAAAAATTACTTCGAGAGTTTTACCATGAACAAATGTCAAAATTCCCAAAGGATGAAGGTCTGAAGTGGCTCTCAATCATCGATATGAGATACAGTTCGGAAGTTAGGACAATCATTAGATCCGGGAGAAGAAAATGTGTCACATCGGAAGATCTATGTTGACGTCAACAAGAAATTGTGGCAGACCACGTCAGTAGTCTACGTCAGCAAGGACACATGGCACAATCAAAGAATGACAAGTCTCAAGATGAATCAACAATCCAGGTATGTACAAATCATGAATCAGAGGTTCACATGGTAGATACTCGGCTTGTGACACGTCAGCAAGTGACGTAAGCAAGTTATGTCACTCCAGGAGTTTTTCTTTGGGAGTTTTACCACCAACACTTGCCCAAAGTCTTGAAGTCCTGAATGTTGGAGTCCTAAAGTAGACACGAGACATTCGATCTAAAAGATCACTTCAGGAGAATTTCTGATCATCGATCTACTAGAGTGGAAGGATAGTGTAAGCAAAAACATTAACCGACAGCAAGCAGTGTCCACCATTGATGACTTACACAACAAGTGATCACTTCAAAGGAAACTGGAGCACCATTTATTCAAAACCTTTGAAGTCCCAAACTTCAAAGTACCGAAGAAGACATAAGTCGTCCAATCTAAAAGATCACTTTGGGAGTGTTATCAACTATTGATCATACTACAGTGAGAGTTGAGGCTTGAGAATTCCGAATCTTGGAGATGGGAAAGGATCTCGACCGTTGATTGAGAAAGGGACATGCATCAACAGATTTTGAGCTTCGAAAGATTAACATACGAAGGAAAGAACATGTTGAGATTTGAAATATCTGATGTTTGGAGACCCGAAGGAGATCTCAACTGTTAATCCAAGAGGGACAAGCATCAGTAATTTGTTAGCTCGGAAGATTAACGTATGAAGGAAAGAATGGGTTGAGACTTGAAATCTCCGAAGTCCAAAGACCCGGAGGAGATATCGATTGTCGATCTGATGTCAGGTGTACTATCAACCGTCCATCAAATTATAGTGGAAGGATAACGTAAGCATAATAGACAAATTGGCGGAGTAAAAGGTGGCCATACATCTCATTTCTTGATTAATCCCTGGTCATTGGATTAAGCAATGAAGGATAAGTGGAAGGATTAATGCTAACCATTGATCTGGTTTCGAGATGGAATGTGAACCATCCAATTAGGGAGATTTGAAATGTTGTAAGTCATGAAGACCTGAAGTCCTGAAAATCATCCATTTCAGTAGATTGAATTGTGACCATTGAATCAATAAACGTTCAAGCACTCGTCTCACGCAATGTGAGATCACTGCCATTGGTCATATGGTCAAAGATATTTTAAAGGGAAAAATGTATGGGTCTCTTAAATTGTTAAGCCCGTGGTTCTATGCCATTGATCATATGAACTGGTTTGAAGGAAGCGTCGATCTCATTTATCACAGAGCCGAAGGAAATCAATCCATGACTGTGATCGATTTGTGAAAGGAAAGGGGATGCCAGGTGTAACGTTGAGGATTCATATTGATGATCTCCAGTGGTCCCAAAAGATATTGAAAATGAACAAGTTAGTTATAACTTGTTGCACAAGTTGGCTCAATAACTTAAAACAAGTTGTAAGCATAAGCAAATATAAATACAACCATGATTGGTTCACTTGAAACGATGCTTATGGATGAAGCATGGCTTGTGAAGTGAAGAGGTGGATATAGACCCGAGGTCCGTGCGAATATAAGAGAGAGATGTAGAAGCGAAGAATGTTTGAAGACACCAGAGGAAAGAAAATGTGAAGAAGGCATGAATTATAGAGAGAAGATGAAATGCGGTGATGAGTGTTTTATGATATACCTTTGATCATGAGATAGAGTTGATTCTATAATGGATCACTACTACTGGAGTTGAATAAACTCTAGTTGGATAGATTGGGTTCTATCAACAAGTTGGGTCTTGCTTGAGAGTTGGTGCTGAAACAAATCAGTTGATGCTGGGAAAATCATGTTTCACATATATTCATATTACTATATTCATATCAATTATACAAAATCTTATACAAACATCTGGTTCCTCTGTGTCCATTGTAATTATGATTTGATTTTTCTTAATCTGTTCAAATATTTTTTAACTGCTAACTTGTGAGAAGAAAAAGTTAGAATAGTCCACACACTAATTCACCCCACCCCCCTCTTAGTGTGGGCGGTGTGTTCTTGAATTAGTATCAGAGGGAGGTTCCTTCAAAACACAATTTAATCACTAGAAGGTAGATCCTAAAGAAATGGGTTGACAGATGGGACTCTCCTCAATTGAATCTCCCTTATTTGATGGAACCGATTATTCCTCATGGAGAGAAAATATGAAACAATATTTGAAGACAAAAGGATATGAAGTTTGGAGTTCAGTAGTAAGCAAGCCCTGGGACTTAACTACATCAAAGAATCTATCCAAAATTACAGTCCAAAGAAGGGAAATGAACAACAATGAAGTGGCATTAAAGATTCTTGTCAATGGATTATCAGATACAGTCAAGGAAAGCATAGGACTATGGAAATCCGCCAAGGACTTATGGTTGAAGTTATAAAAGATATATCAAATCAAAGGTGAAGACACATAAGACATTCCTATCAAGGAAGAAGATGAAGACTCAACCATCAATAAAGGTAAGGACTCTCCAAAATATTTTGATTGCAATAGTGATATTGAATCCTCCCCTGCAAGTAAAGAAGAAGACTCAGATACAATAACAGAATGTTCTGTTAGAATTTATCCCATGGAAGAAGAAGAAGAAGAACTATCAAAGGCCAAACAAAAGGTTGATTGGAGTCTCTGTGAATACCTCTATGACCAGAATGAATCAGACTATAGCTATCTTCATGACTACACTAAATAATTTCTTGAAAAGAGTCAAAAACATGTCTTGGAAATAAGGAAATGCTCAAGGACAATGAAAAGATAATATATGAGAAGGACAATCAGTTAGAAGAGAAAGAAGTGGAGATCGAGAAGCTGAAGAAATAAATTAGTCAAGTAAAAGAAAAGGAAAAGGAAGATGATGAGCTTAGCAATCAGAGGCATATCCTGAAACTAAAAGAAAATCTCAAAGACAATGAAAAAATCATATCTGAGTAGAAGATTCAGTTAGAAAACAAAGTATAAGAGATCAAAAGATTCATTTTTTTTTTTGTTGATCTAACAAAAGAAAAGGAAGAAGAAATCGAGAGACTGAAAAATAAAATCAATCAAGCAAAGGAAGAGGAAATCAAGAGACTAAAAAATGAAATCAGTCAAGAAAAAGAAGAAAAGAAGGAACATGATGACTCAAGAAAAAACCTTACAGATCTAAAAGAACTAAGGGAAAGCTATGCCAATCTTAAAATCCAACTTGAAGAATCCAAAAGGAGAGAAGAGGTAGTAAGGAACTAGTTGGACAAAAAGGAAAAATCCTATCATGAGCTGGAAGCAGAAATTTTGAATCTTAGAAAGAAGATTGAGAAGTCAGACACCCAAATCAACTTCTTGAACAACTCCATGACCCTATATGAGATGTTGGATAGTCAGATATCACAAAATGACAAATGTGGCCTTGGATACAATAAGGAAGAGATCAATACTCCTAAGAAATCTGATGCAGGTCCTTCATTTGTAAAAGGTGAAAACAAGTCTGACACAAGTCCTTCACTTATAAAGGATGAAAATAGGTATAAAAAAAGTCCTTCATTTGCAAAGGATGAAGACAAGTCTGACACAACTCCTTCATTTGCAAAAAGTGAAAGCATGTATGACTCAGGTTCTTCACGTTCAAGAAATAAAAGCAACACTACAAAATTTAGAAGATCAGATCATGGAAGACATCCAGAAGCTATTCATATACCTCAAAGAAAGTTAAGAAGAGAGACACCTTCATGGATGAATCAAAGAAGGTATGAGAGTGTCTTTAACGGTTATTTTTTTTCTTGTAATGAATATGGTCATAAAGCCTTGGATTGTAGGCATCATGGAAGAAAACAAGTTAGTAGGTTCAACAACAGTATAAGATGTTGGAACTGCAATCATGTTGGACATATTGTTGCACATTGTTACACTATGAGATGTTATAGTTGTGGTGGATATGGCCACAAAGCCTATAATTTTTGGAACTCAAGAAAACAATCAATGAGAAATGTGTCATATAGGACATCAAGAGGAGTAAATGAAACATGGAAGAAAAAATAAGTTGTAGTAATAGATGATTAGAGAACAAAGCTCAAGAAGCTAGGACACTCACAGATGTGGATAGAAAAGACTGAACAAGTGATTAGGAGTGAAGTTGATTGTTGCAAAAAGAATGTTAGTCATGTGACAAGTATAGTATAAAATTGTTCAGACAACTTTAGAGCAATGTACAGTATAAAAGAAAAAAAGGGCATCTTGGATAAAAACAGATACATCTGGTTAGAAACTGATGATAATCAATGGGAAGATCCAAGAATTGTTTGAATAAGATGAGATACAATTGCGCAGTGTTCTAGTTGGACAACAAGAATCCACAGAAGCAACATTTTGATGTACAAAATGAGGTACATGACATTCTACAGAAATAATAAGAGGAGAAACCTTGTTAGAAAATGCTATCCTTTTATAAACAAAGGATAACAGTCAGTAAAAACTTAGGGGAATTTTTTAAGAAAGTAATTAGATTAATTTTTGAAAAGAATCGATCACTACAAAAATTTGTATCAAGAAGACTACTCATTTGAAACACAAAAATCCCAATCAACTGAGATAAGAAACATGGGAAGAAACCTTGTCAGGAAGAGCTACCTTTTCAAAAACAAAAGGGGAGAGTAATCAGAAGCAGAGAGAGATCATGTTGACAGGGGGAGTCATTCAACTATGACAGGCAGAACATGACGTCGGAAGAGTTACCCAAGTTCAGTCTGGTCAGTAACTTACAGATCTTTACCATAGGAGGAAAACCCCTTTGCCATTGATGTCAAGGGGGGAGAGAAACTTGATAAAAGGAAAACTTCATAAGAGGTAAGCATCATCACAGGGGGAGTTTTGTATATGAAGTTAGTAGGTTGCCCTCAATGACAAAGGGGGAGATTGTTGGATATATTGTCATTGATGTCAACATTCGATGTGATGATCTCTTTTTAATGACAGATGAGATTGTCATTGATGTGAAAAATATATCAATCAGCAAAAGATGTCAAACACCATGATCAAAAGCACATGCTCAGAAGGAAGAGTGCATTGCACAGTATATCAGGTAGCAGAAGAAAATCGTGATTATTGTTGATCATGACAGGATCAACAATGTTCCTACGATAAAATATCAAGAGGGTTAGCAAAAGCAGAGATCAAAACTCAGAAGGAAAAGCGTAAGCTCAACAGCCGTCCGATCAGAGTGAGAAGCCTCAACAACCCTTCGATTAAGAGGTTGATCATGTTGATCATCTAATATAACTCGCATCAGTCATATGACTGACCTTGGGATTGAAGACTGTTGGAAGATCGTGACGATCGGATCTACAAGCCATCAATGACAGGAATGAATTGCGGGGAGTGAAAGAATAATTAAACCACTCGCTAGTTACAATCCCGCAATCCGTCTAGATCGTCAGATCACACAGCTTCAAAGATCTACGACTGCGATTGATCCAACTAACGACCAATTTAATTAAGATTAAATCGTGACCGTTGGATGCACATTCACAAAATCTACGACATGTATAGATTGCAGAAATTGAAAGGAAAATTAAATCACTCGCAAGTTGTAGTTCCACAATCATCGTCGACCGTTGATCTTCTTCAAGAATCTCCATAGCCGTCGGATCATCTCAATGTGGAAGGATAGGATAAGATGGGCTAAAAGGTTTTTATTTTGATTAGTCGAATACCCGTCAGCCGTCGGATTAAACTCGATTCCCGTCAGCCGCTGGATCGTGTTAAAGTGGAAGGACAGGATAATCTAGTAGAGCCACAACGCTGACATATCAAGCCGTCAATCTAAGATCCTGATCGAAGAACAAAATTTAGTTCGGGTTTAAAGTTGCGAGGAGGTTACGCTCCAGAATGTTTGAAATGTGAAATACTCGAAGCCTAGAGATCCAAAATGAATAAGGATCATTAGATTTGGAGGATAAATGAGGATCGTTGGATTAGGGTTGTTGGTCAACAGACCACGTTAGCAAAAGGGCATAGTGGCAGACCATGTCAGAAGACCACGTCGACAAACCATGCCATAAGATCGCATCAACAAGGATGTGTGGGAGATCCACGTCAGCGAACCTCATCAGCAAGGATGTGTGGGTGATCCACTTCAATGAACCTCGTAAGCAAGGACGCATGGAAGACCACGTCAGGAATTACACATGGCATAATTAGAAGATGACAAGTGTCAAGAGGAAATTGCTTCGTGCCATGTCAACAAGTGATGTAAGCGAGTTACATCACTCTGAGAGAATTACTTTGGGAGTTTTACCACGAACTAATGTCAAAAGTCCTGAAGGATAAAGGTCCGAAGTCGCTCTCAGCCGTCAATCTGAGATATAGTTCAGAAGTTAGGACAACCATTAGATCCGGGAGAATAACATGTGTGACATCGAGAGATCTATGTCGACGTCAGCAAGAAATTGTGACAGACCATGTCAGTAGTCTACGTCAGCAAGGACATGTGGGACAGTCAGAGAATGACAAGTGTCAAGATGAATCGACATTTCAGGTACTTAAAAATCACAAATCAGAGTGACACATGGCATCTACTCGGCTCGTGACACATCATCAAGTGACGTAAGCAAGTTACGTCACTCCGGGAGCTTTTCTTTGGGAACTTTACCACCATCACTTGCCCAAAGTCTCTAAGTCTTGAATGATGGAGTCCCAAAGTGGAAATGAGACGTTCGATATGAAAGATCACTTCGAGATAATTCCTAATCATAGATCTACTATAGTGGAAGGATAGCATAAGCGGAAACGTTAATTGACAACAAGCGATGTCCACCGTTGATGAATTACACAACAGGTGATCACTCCAGAGGAAAATGGAGCAACGTTTATTCGAAATCGTCGAAGTCCCGAAGAGGACATAAGTTGTTTGATCTAAAAGATCACTTTGGGAGTGTTCTCAACCATTGATCAAACGCGAAAGGATCTCGATCGTTGATTGAGAAAAGGACACGCATCAGTGGATTGTTAGCTCTAGAAGATTAACGTACAGAGGAAAGAACGGGTTGAGATTTGAAATCTCCAAAGTCTGGAGACCCGAAGGAGATCTCAACCATTAATCCAAGAGGGACACGCATCAGTTGTTTGTTAGCTTGGAATATTAACGTACAGAGGAAATAACGGGTTGAGACTCGAAATCTTCGAAGTCCGAAGACCCGAAGGAGATCTCGAACATCGATCTAATGTCGGGTGTACTATCAACCGTCGATGAAATTACAGTGGAAGGATAGTGTAATCATAATAGAAAAAGTTTTGGAGTAAAAGGTGGCCATACATCTCATTGGTTGATTAAGTCATGGCCGTTGGATTAAGCAATGAAGAATAAGTGTAAGGATTAATGCTAACCATTGATCTGGTTTTGAGATGGAATGTGAACCATCTGATTCAGGAGATTTGAAATGTTGGAAATCAAGAAGACCCGAAGTCCCGACAATCGTCCATTTCAGGAGATTGAATCGTGACCGTTGAATCGATAAATGCTCAAGCGCTCGTCTCGCCTAACATGAGGTCACCGTCATTGGTCATATGGTCAAAGAGATTTTAAAGGCTAGAATGTATGGGTCGCTTAAACTATTAAGCCTGTGGTTCCAGGCCATTGATCATATGAAATGGTTTGAAGGAAGCGTCGATCTATGTTATCACAGAGACGAAGGAAATCGATCCATGACTGTGATCGATTTGTGAAAGGAAAGGGGATGCCAGGTCTAACATTGATTATCGAGATTAATGATCTCCAGTGATCCCAAAAGATATTGAAAATGAACAAGTTAGTTATAACTTGTTGCACAAGTCGGCTCAATAACTTAAAACAATTTTTAAGCATAAACAAATATAAATACAACCATGATTGGTTCACTTTAAATGGTTCTTGTGGATGAAGCGTGGATAGTGAAGTGAAGAGGTGGATCTGGAACTGAGGTCTATGAGAATATAAGAGAGATATGTAGAAGTGAAGAATGTGTGAATATATCACAGGAAAGAAAATGTGAAGAAAGAGTGAATTATAGAGAGATGATGAAATGCGGTGATGAGTGTTTTATGATATACCTATGATCATAAAATATAGTTGATTCTATAATGGATCACTACTACTAGAGTTGAATAAACTCTAGTTAGATAGACCGGGTTCTATCAGCAAGTTGGGTCTTGCCTAAGAGTTGGTGCTCCTTACTTCAGTTGGTCCTTAAACAAATCAATTGATGCTGGGAAAATCCTCTTTCACATATATTCATATTACTATATTCATATCAATTATACAATATCTTATACAAACATCTGGTGTCTCTGTGTCCATTTTAATTATGATTTGATTTTTCTTAATCTGTTCAAATATTTTTTAACTGCTAACCCGTGAGAAGAAAAAGTTAGAATAGTCCACACACTAATTCACCCCCCCTTTTAGTGTGGGCACTATGTTCTTCAGGGGAATCAAAGGATACTGAGTTGTATTCTGAAATAGTTTCGAACTATATAAGCAATTATGTTATGGATGAAAATATGGAGGACATAAAATGTATGTATTAGGAGTGCAGTGCTCTACAAGCTACAATTAATCCTTTGTATGACATTTTAGGTGAGAAATTCCCCCCTTAATGCATATGTGGTATCAATATAGTAGGATAGAAACAATTTAAGCAATTATTGAATTATTGTAAAGATGATGTTCAATACAAGATTGAGGATCGTAGTTTGACTGGAAAAAAAAATTCTCAAATACCCAAGGGATTTGACTCTCCTTTGTCTAGGAATTTGTTGTTGGCTACTCTTCTTAGTGTTTGTTCAAATATTCAAGTAACATTACAATGACAATGGACTACATAATTCTTCCAGTTATGAGCTGAGCCTTTCTAAAAAATATTATTAATACAAGCAAGTCTTAGGGATTGGAGATATTGAGGAGGCTATCCAAGTCGTACCCAAGTGAAATATTGGGTTCAATGTGGAGAACTCATGGTTTTTGCAACCTCTAAAGAAGGAAAGTGACCTTGATTTGAAGGTGGGGAACATAGAAGATGTAATTAGTGTTGCTTTCAGATGAATGAAACACATAACAATGACAAGAATGGACCTAAGTGGCAGAAAGATTCACATCAAGAGGATATAGTCTTGTAAGACAAACAAAGCAAGAATCATTTGGAAATTTATTTAGAATATGTGTTTCATAGAAAGAGTTTAGACAACGTGTTTCTTTGTGGTGGGAATGGTATAAAATTATCGAGCATTTGGTGAGAAGTGTTACAAAACATAGTGAAAAAAAAGTGTTCAAAGTGGGTCCATGAAAGGATTGCAAGGTTCGAAGAATCATGGGAAGAAGCAACATAAAAAGGAAGTGGCATATTTGAAGAGCCATTGAGATTTTAAATCATATCATGCAACATGCTTCCTGTCATGGAGATGGGTTGCAATGCCTAGAAAATTATTTTGCAAATGGTTTGGTAGTACGATTGGGAGGCACTAGTGGTAAATTGTTCTCTATGATTTCAAGTAACAATCTTACTTTGGTCATAGAGATTTTGAAGGCATACCAACTATAGGCTATTGTATTCCTATATATATCTGTGTGTGTGTGTGTGTGTGTTTGTGTGTGGGCATGTGAAAGCTAATCCTTCCCTCTCATGGCATGTTAGTTACAATAGAAACATGGAAATAAAAAAATATGTTTCCAAGGAGGAATTATTAAAGGTACATGCATAACTTAATAGAATATGGTATAAAAAAATGAAACATAGGAAATTGAATTAGAATATATAATTTTTATTTATGGAAAATTTGTATCATGAACCACCAAGTTTGTCACTTTGAAGCTAAAAATAAAGAAACCAACTCATCCAAAAAATAGAGGAAAAGAGACAATCATGCCTTTTTTGTTTAAATTCATGGGAATGCACACACGTTACAAAAACATGTACACATTTTAGTTATAAAAGAACACGTGCGTTTTGGTTACAAAAGCATGCGCACATTACTTTTACATAAAATAATAACCAGGTAAAACCTCTCACCTTGATATGTTTCAAAATATTTTTTTTGGAATTAAAACATTGTTTTAGGTTATATAACACATTTTCCTCTTTTGGCCATAGTGAAGGCCCCCATACACATCCCCTTGTCGTAAATCCACCTAATGGTGTCTAGGATACCACTCAAAGGAAAAATAACACATAGTGGTGGCATGTATCATGGTTGAAGACCTTCCTCATAGCGCTTGAGCCTAGAATCTTCATTTTCCTATGTAAGGTCCTTATTTTCCCTTTTTACCATAGTCTAGGGGCCTAGACACATCGTTGTTCCCTAAAATGATATAATGAAGGCCATATCCCATTTAGAGGCCAAAGATCTAATAGAAAGGTCCTATGTACTGTTTCAATGAAAATTTCATGATGCTTGATCCCAAGAAACTTTGCTAAATTCCTAAGGCCCCTGCTATCTGTTAGTGGTAGAAGTTGCTCCCAGACTGCTATAGGGTCAAGCATAACACATATTAGTTATTGAAAAAATGTTTTGAAGGTTTTTATGGTTTGGTTTTTGAATAAGATGGTCGAAAACTGGCTCAAGGTTATAACATAACATGAAAATCAAAATAAGAACATAATATATCCCAATGACTGGTTAAAAGGTAGTTACATAGATGGATTAGACCAATTAGAAAAAGAGAGGATGAGGCTTTCAATTTGTCAAATTCATGTAATTTATTGTCTCATAATATCATAAAGAAACAAGACAATTAGCTTGAAATCAAAACTTGAAAATAATTTCCATAGTAAATTCTTTACTGTATTAATTAACAATCAAGAAACAAATGCATTGTAGTCTGAATAATGAAATCAAGCATGAAGAAAGAAAACAGTGTAGAAAAGAGTGTCTAACCATCCATATGCCTTTTCTATTAAGTTTCAAATAGAACAATAATGCCTTACAAGGAGTTTCAAAATAAGTCCTCTGGATCTCCAATTTTTCCCCTCTTCAACTTCTCCTTCTACAGTGTTTATATAGAAACAATACATAATTATCAAGATCCAAAAGAAATGGATCTGAAAACCTTCTCATCTATATTTAGTTTCTTGTTTCAAATAATCAAGGAGAATATCCAATCTGATCTCCAATTCAAATTGATTGTTAGGATATTTAGACACTTAGGAGTTAGTTAAGATCTACTTGGTCTAATATGTCGTTAGGTAAAAGTGTGTTTCTTTAGTATTCATTAGTATGCATTTGTAGTTAGGCAATCCGACGGTCACGATATGTTCCCGACATAGAGTGATCCGACGGTTCATACTCTCCTCGATCTT
>JASDQU010107908.1:142460-153148 GCA_032191745.1 Picea mariana | reverse complement strand
GCTTGATAAATCTAGCTTCAGAAAGAGACTTAGTGAAGATATCAACAACCTGATCATATGTATTGCAATATTCAAGAGAGATAAATTTCTCATGAATTAATTGTCTCAGATAGTGAGCATGGAGCTCCACATGCTTCTTCTTACTATGGATAGTAAGATTTTTAGCAACTTCTATGGAACCTTGATTATCACAGTAGATGGTAGTCAAGATCTGAACAATATAGCAAAGTTCACCCCAAAATTTGGTGGATACAAACTACTTCAGTACCTATTTGATCAACGCCACAATATTCATCTTCTACATTCGACAATAAGACTACCTTTTATTTATTGCATGACCACATCAACAGTCTAGTGCTAAGATGAAACACAAATACAATAGTGGAAGTTTGATCATCATTGTCACTATCCAAGTCGAAGTCGGAGAAGCCCACCAGTGAATCTGAACTTTGACATTACTCGATACCAAAATGAGTGGTACCCTGAGATAACAAACAATTCGTCTGATTTCTTTCTAGTGGATTTTTCTAGGGTCCTGCATAAACCGAGACACCACACTAATAGCAAAGGAAATGTCAGGTTGACTATGACTAAGGTAAATAATACTCTTGAACAATTGTCGATAAAGTGTAATATCAACTTGAGGAGTTTGACAAGTTTTGGTGCGATTTACTCCAGAATGAAAAGGAGTACTAGCACAAGGTTTGCAATCAACTATCTTAAAACAAATCAAAATATCTATTGCATATTTAGATTGAGAAATGAAAAATCCATCACATAGTGGTAATACTTGAAGAATCAAAAAATAATGCAGAGTACCGAGATGATTCATGTCAGAGTCAACAAGTTTTTCTTCAATATAAGAATGAGATCAATGTTATTTCTAGTAATGAGAAGATCAATAACATATACAACAACAATCAAAGTGTCTCCATTGATATGGACTACATACAAGTTGTGATCATATTCACAATGTTTGAAACCTATTCGAAGAAATAAACCTTCGATCTTAGCATACCGAGTTCAGGGAGCATGCTTCAAACCATAAAGAGACTTCTAGAGTCAAAAAAATAGTTTAGAATCTGTCACAAAATCAGGTGGTTGTTTCATGAAAATTCCTTCAGATAAGTCTCCATGAAGGAAAGCACACTTCACATCCATTTGATGGATTTTCCATCCAAAACGAGCAGCAAGGGAAAGAATCAATTGAACATAGTTCATCTTTGCAATAGGGGCAAAGGTCTCAATGTAGTTGATACCTTATTGTTGAGGAAATACCCTCACAACCAGATGAGATTTATGTCACTCAACAAAACCTTTAGAGGTAATTTTGGTCTTGTAGACCGATTAACACTTCACAACATTCTTTCCTTGTAGTTGGGTAACTAAGTCCCAAGTATGATTCTTTGAAAAATAATTATTTTTTTCCTGCATAGCCTATTCCCATTTAGGTCATCCTTGAGCATCTGTGTAGGTAACAAGATCATAAGTTTCAAGTACAAGCGTCAACAATGCAACGCTAGAATGTTGATTTAGACTTCGATTTTCTCATCCAGAAGAAATATCAACAGTATTGTAACACACCCAACCCCCTAAATTCCATAGGTTGGTGGGATGTTCATATTTCCTCTATTGTCAGGGTAACAGTTCATTTTATCAATGTTTCAATGAGAACTTCTCTTATTGAAACTTTCACTGTGAAATGAGATCATTTATGAAAGTTAAGATATACCTTGCACCTACGAGGAAAGGTAGATTGATGCACCAGACATCAATGTGAACCAGCTCCAGGAGGTTTTGTGCTCGCCACACTTTTCTAGTGTCAAATGGTTCTTGATGATGTTTGTCAAGCACACATCCTTTATAGACGCCTTCAGGGAGAAATACTTTAGGTAAACAAGAAACCATATTCTAAGTTTCCATCAACTACAAACTTAAAAAAAATAGGTTTTTGAGTCATTCATGCCAAGCTCGACTTCTCTCATTGGTGTCAACAACAAGGAAATTCAGTTTGGTGTCAAGTCGAGTCATGTCACATAATTTATATAAGCTATCCATTAGGTCAAGAAACCCTCCGACGATAATCAATTGACCTTTCCTTAAATCTTGAACACGGAACCAAACTGGCGAAAATTCGACAATATTATATGTATGTGTCAAATGAGCAACATACAACATATTGATAATGAGATTTGGCACATGATAAACATTGAAATTTTTCCCATGTCGACAGGAAACATTAACCTGATGAACAACATTGAGAGAAAAATCATCAGCAACATAAATCTTCCTCTCATTGGCTTAAACCAAGGACATGAACAAGGAAGCATCCTTAGCCATATGATGAGTGGACCCAGAGTCAACTAGTCATTTGTTTTGTGTAGAATGAGATAGCAAGGCTTGAGAAGTTCCAACTTGGAAGATGAAATTATCAGTAGGTCAATGAACAATGAACACATCTCCTTCAAGGCATTTGACCTCCTCCTCTAAATTGTCTCTCTTCTTATAGTATAATTTCTCCAAATGTCCAGTATTTCCATATTACATGCATGTCTTCTTCTTTCAACTTTGATGTTGTACATCTTTTTTTCCCTTTAGGTTTCTGGTCAAGGCATCCAGGTCTTTGTGTAGAGATGTTAAACCTTACTCTATCGTTGTGATTGGACTTTCCCTTTCCCTTGAGAAAGTGAGCTTGATGTTTTCCATCAATATTGCATTCTTCAAGTAGTCTCTATTGATCCATAATAAAAAGGCCACAAAAATTTTCAAATGTGTAATCCTTACCATCTTCCTTGCATTCTTTCATGTTGGTGCGAAAAGTCGACATGAACACGACGAATGGTGTTCTCAAATTCACCAGGACCAACTCGATGCGTTTTCTATATTTCTTCTGATAATTCTTTCCACATTCTCTCAGTATCTACTAGATTTCTTTCACATGCACCAAATATTACTCTATTATGTCAAAGGAACAACGATCAAGAGAGATCAATTATTTCTCCAACTACATGACATGGATTTCATCGACTCTGTTGAACAACGACTTCAGATTCTTCCAGAATTGATGAGGGTATTCGATTCCACTAATGTGAAAATGAATCCTCCGTGAGATATAGGTCATGATGACCCTCACAACTTCATCCTTTTTACCATCAACATCGAACTACACATGATTGTTTGTTGGATATGGAATCACAATATTTGTATATTTCTATAGTAATTTACTCTTCAACATGGTTTCCATGTCGAGTACCCATACTGTGTAATTTTATCCATTCATAATAAAAGGATCAAACTTTGAAGCCATCTTCGATATCTAGACAAAAATTGTTAAATGTTTCAACAAGTTCCAATCAACAAACCACCGACCTAGAGTAACAAATTCAAAGAAACAAGGTTTGCAGGTAACATGAGAGTTTTCAAATGATAAACTTTGATACCATGTTGGGGACTTGGGTGGAACCTAATTAAAAACAAAAAAGACAATACTATAGATAATCGAAGAGGAATTTAATTTTTTTGAAGACAGACTGTGGTGTCTAAAGACATTGTTACAACACTTAAGCATAGCGCACTGTGATCAAAACATCACAATGCATATTGTACATCTCGATCCACATGATCTACATGCATATTAATGACCCATTGGGTCTGCTATTTACAACTTCAAGATTTAACCACTTTCCTTTTAATTGAGATGATCTTGTATACATATAACTATTGGTTATTAGAGTTGACTCCATCAAATTCACATTGTCTAGTCAGCTTGACAAGAATTCTTGACTTAACCGTCCATGCATCCAATTTGTAGTCAATTTTTGGGTTGGTCAATCCACCACCCAACTATCTTTTACAGATGGTTGACTATTCGACTAACATGCATGTCGACTACTCGACTGACTAATGTAGAGATTTGGTCGATCGCCTGATCGATTGTTTCTAGACGTGGGTTGACCACCCGACCAACTGAATCCAAGAGAAGCATGATGAACCATCAATGCTTGATGTTCCAACAAAGGCATAAACAATATCAAGAGGAAAACAATGGTCTTACATCGTAATAGAACCTTCTCAATTTTAAGCACCATGAACAACGCATAAAATCATGACACAAGCCCTCTCTATTGATTCTTTGGCATGTGAGTTGATAATCGGTGTCATTGAAAGGTCTCGGGTCCTTACACATGATCAAGAAGGGAAACAAGAGACTTTGTCCCTAAACCTTACTTTTCATGCTCATGCACCATAGATGAGTCCTCAAACCACCATATATGACCTCTTATCGCATAAATCACCTCAAAGTGGTATATGTGCATTATGAATAGGTTAGTTGTGGACCAAGAATGGATCTTGAGGTTTAGTAAAGCTTAGGGGAAGTAAACAAAGGCCTTATGCCCTAAATTAAGATTCTTAGGCTCAATCACCATGAAAAACACACGCAACCCACAAAATATGCCCTCTTTTCAGAATATTTTGATTATGAATGATTTAGGAAGAGACATTATGATGTTTTCAACAACATTGATAGGTCTTTGGGTCTTGACATTTCTTAGGGAATGATAGTGTTAGTCTCTAATTTTGGTTTTGATTTAGTGAGAAACTCTAATCCTAAACCCTCCCTGTCTGCACTTCATTGTTTGCTTTCATTTGATTTTAATCTTTGTTTTTAGTTTGTTATGTTTCACATTTTTAGCTTTTTGAATAATTTCCTTAAGTTTGGGGAGTTAAGACATGGTTTTACAAGATGTGTCACTTCATATTCCTATTTGAATCTTGCAAATTCAAAATTCTGCCAAGTTATTAATAGTGCTACTGGAATAACATTATTCTCGTAGCGCTAATATAATCATACCATGATAAGCGCCAACCACCCTGATTTTGTTATGACTACATAAATCGTGGACTGATAATCTGCATGTGTCACGCGATATCTCTTGAATCATTATACAGTTCACACCGTTACATGATGGGATCATTCTGTACCTGCAAAGGCCCTTTTCAAATCAGTAAATTTCCAAACATCATTATATGATCCTGTCACCCGTCGTTCTAATTTGTTGAATTATAAGCGTAGGTATTTTCCAGAAGAAACTGTTATATGCTAACAGTTGCAGGTTGTAAATTCAATTTTCGAACAGTGTCAAGTTGCAGCATCGTGTTATTAATATGGCACCAAAGAAAAGTGGGCAAATTATTAGGTTGGAACCTCAGGGTACCGAGTTGCTTGATGCATACCCACAGATGGCACAATGGTTCAAGGATGTTGGTTGGTTTGATTTCTTTACCACTTTCAAAGGGCATGATGAACAGATTGCAGATTGGAAATTGGAGGAGAATGATGGTGGAAAAAGGAGCACATAGTCATGGATTTTTTCAACCAATTATTGCTTCCAGATAAGCAAAACCCAGATTGGAAAAAGGGAGTCCCTCACAGTTGGATTAGACAAGAGTGGCATATCATCCTGATCACAATTCACAGAAACCCTAAAATTGGCTTATTCAATCCCTAAATATTGATCCACAGCCAAGCAAACAAAGAAAGGGAAAAGGGAAGAAGGCAGCCACACAGAAAAAGAGTATCACAGTTAATGAATTTTCTATCAAAGAAAAAGTAGAAAGGCTTCCATTACATAGGAAAACAAAAGAAGACAAAAACTTGGGGAAGATACAAAGAAAAGGAAAATAAATTGCTCAGTATTCTACAAGACCTATAACAAGAGAAACCACCAAATCATCAAAAGTTGAAGCAGTGTTTGCTGATGACAAAGGCTATTATTTTGCAGAACCAGAAAATCTACAGGAAATACTCTGTTTTTTACCTGTTACAGTATTTATCTTCAAGAGAGGTTACAAAACAGTTGGAGAGGAATTTGTTGAAACCAAAAGAATTTTTTGTTGGTAACATGCCCCTTCATAAAAACCTCTCTCAGTTTTAACACAACAATCACATTTTAAGAGATTCAAATAGATATTTGAGGCCTAATTTTCTGATAAAGCTACAGGAAATACTTTGTTATTTTTACTTGTTTTAGTCTTTTTCTTCAAGAGAGGTTGCAGAACATCTGGAGAGAAATTTGTTGAAAAAAAAAGAGGTTTTTGTTGGGAACATGCCCCTTCACAAAAACCTCTCTTAGTTTGTACACAACAATCACATTTTAAGAGATTCTAATTGATCTTTGAGGCCTATTTTTCTGATATTTCACAATAAATAATTTTCTGTTTTAGTCAGTAATTTTGGGAGCGGTTACAAAATAGTTGGTGATGAATTTTTTGAAAAAAAAAGAGGTTTTTGTTGGGAATGAGTCCCTTCACAAAAACCTCTCTCGGTTTTTACACATCTATTACCGTTTAATAGAGATGAAGATATTGTTGGACCATATTTTTCAGGAATTTGCCAGATTTATTTTCCTAAAAAATCTCATGGACACCAATTGACAAGCCACCTCATCAATTCGAATTGGAGATCAGATTGGATATTCTCCTTGATTATTTGAAACAAGAAACTAAATATAGATGAGGAGGTTTTCAGATCCATTTCTTTTGGATCTTGATAATTATGTATTGTTTCTATATAAACTCTGTAAAAGGAGAAGTTGAAGAGGGAAAAAATTCGAGATCCAGAGGACTTATTTTGAAACTCCTTGTAAAGCATTATTGTTCTATTTGACACTTAATAGCAAAGTCATATGGATGGTTAGACACTATTTTATACTCTGTTTTTCTTTCTTCATGCTTGATTTCATTATTCAGACTGCAATGCATTTGTTTCTTGATTGTTAATTAATACAGTAAAGAATTTATTATGGAAACTATTTTCAAGTTTTGATTTCAAGTTGATTGTCTTGTTTCTTTATGATATTCTGAGAGAAGAAATTATGTGAAGTTGACAAATTGAAAGCTTCATCCTCTCTTTTTCTAGTTGGTCTAATCCATCTATGTAACTACCTTTTAACCAATCAATGGGATATATTATGTTCTTATTTTGATTTTCATGTTATGTTATAACCTTGAGCTAGTTTTCGACCATCTTATTCAAAAATGAACCATAAAAACCTTCAAAACATTTTTGCAATAACTAATATGTGCTAGGCTTGACCCTATAGCAGTCTAGGAGAAACTTCTAGCACTAACATATTTTGGCACCGTTGTTGGGGACGAAGCAATGAAAATATCTTCCCTGGGAGAACGACAAAGATCCGATCCACTTCTTGATGGTGAACAAGAAGAGGACATGTGCTTGACTACAGATCTTTCACCATGGTGACTCCATTGTCTAAAGATTAATAGGCGACTCCACTGGATCCAAGCATGGAAACCATTTTGGGTCAAAGGTTTTCCTTTTGTGACTTTTCAGATGTAGTTGGTTTTCCAAACCCAATGCTTAGCAAAGATGAATGGGAAGGTATCCTTCCTACATTTAAAGGTGAATATTGGGAGGTTCTGGCTGAGCATCTGTTGGATTTTCATAATTTTATTCACGAACGTCAGATTATGAATGAGGATGTCGAGATCAATCTTTTCAGATACCCATTGAAGGGAGCAACCCTCTACTAGTGCAGATCTCTTCCAACTTCAAGTATTAACTCGTTGGCAAGTTTTCATAATGCTTTCAATATATTTTTTACAGAAAAATTTTCAGCTGAAAGTCTTTTTGAAAATTGTTGCGATATATTTGAGAAGCATATTCAGCAGAAAGCAAATTTTTCTTCTAATGGTAAGGATGAAAATTATGTTTTTGAGGAAGATCATCAAGATTCAATTGCTGACGGGGACAAAGATTTCATAGTTGTAGACGCATTTGATCTCATCTCTGATGCACATGTTGTTTTTTATTTGAATGAAAAAAATCATGTTTATGATGCGTATAAAGAACAAGTATTTCCTCAGCATATTATTGATAAATCTGATACACATAACAGTATTGATAAAGGTTATCAGCAGCCTGTTATCTTTATGGTGATAGAAGCTGAGTAGCAACAGATTTATGAAAATAGCCTGCACATTACTCATGAACAATTGGAAACAATATATGGCAGTATCGAGAAGCAAGCAGAGGTAACCATTTTCAGTTATCAATCTACTTCTTTCTATGATCCGGTAGCCATTTATATGGATTTATGTTTCTCAGAAGATTTCAGCCTTGCTATTTTTGGAATTAAATCAGATGAGGGTTGTAGGTATGTGTTACAAATTAAAATTTTGTTACACATAAAGAATTCTTCTATGATTTCTATCTGTGTTGAAAGAGATTTGGTAAATGGTTTGATGTTAACATGGCTTCATTGGAAGCATGATGTCACAAGATGAGCCAATTTTTATTGGTTAGAAGTAGGAATAGATAGAAGAATAATCTCTCCATCAAGTATGAGATTATTTTCAGTCTGTCAGTTTTCAGTAGAAAATTTGGTTTCAATTTTGAAATAAAGACTCCATGCCCAATGCATATAAAGCACTATTGACAGGGGTAGTTTTGGCTTCAAATGAGGAGCAAAGTTGCAGAATTTTGGGCCAGATTTGAATGATATTGACTGACTCCATAACCCAATGGACTAGGCATAACATAGAAAAATGTGAATGTTTGAGAGACAAAAGTTTGTAGGTTGTGTTGCACGGATGCACAGAGGAAAAGGCACAGTGGTCTGTTTTTTCTTGATGCCTCACGGGGAGAGAATCATCCCCCAGAAGGAGCCAGTGTTAGTCTCTAATTTTTCTTTTGATTTAGTGCAAAACTCTAATCCTAAACCCTCCCTACCTGCACTTCATTGTTTTCTTTCATTTGATTTTAATCTTTGTTTTCAGTTTGTTATGTCTCACATTTTTAGCTTTTTGAATAATTTCCTTAAGTTTGGGGAGTTAAGACATGGTTTTACAAGATGTGTCACACCATATGCCTATTTGAATATTGCAAATTCAAAATTCTTCCAAGTTATTAATAGCGCTGCTGGAATAACATTATTCCCGTAGCGCTAATATAAGCATGCCATGATAAGCGCCAACCACCCTGATTTTGTTATGACTACATAAATCGTGGACTGATAATCCGCATGTGTCACGCGATATCTCTTGAATCATTATACAGTTCACACTATTACATGATGGGATCATTTTGTACCTACAAAAACCCTTTTCAAATCAGTAAATTTCAAAACATCATTATATGATCCTGTCACTCGTCGTTCTAATTTGTTGAATTATAAGCGCATGTATTTTCCAGAAGAAACCGTTATATGCTAACAGTTGCAAGTTGTAAATTCAATTTTTGAACAGTGTCAAGTTGCATCATCGTGTTATTAATATGGCACCGAAGAAAAGTGGGCAAATTATTAGGTTGGAACCTGAGGGTACCGAGTTTCTTGATGCATACCCACAGATGGCACAAAGGTTCAAGGATGATGGCTAGTTCGATTTCTTTACCACTTTCAAAGGGCATGACGAACAACTTGCAGATTGGAAATTGGAGGAGAACGATGGTGGAAAAAGGAGCACGTAGTCATGGATTTTTTCAACCAATTATTGCTTCCAGATAAGCAAAACCCAAATTGGAAAAAGGGAGTCCCTCACAGTTGGATTAGACAAGAGTGGCATACTGTCCTGATCATAATTCACAGAAACCCTAAACTTGGCTTATTCAATCCCTAAATCCTGATCCACAGCCAAGCAAACAAAGAAAGGGAAAAGGGAAGAAGGCATCCACACAGAAAAAGAGTATCATAGTTAATGAATTTTCTATCAAAGAAAAAGTAGAAAGGCTTCCATTACACAGGAAAACAAAAGAAGACAAAAACTTGGGGAAGATACAAAGAAAAGGAAAATAAATTTCTCAGTATTCTACAAGACCTGTAACAAGAGCAACCACCATATCATCAAAATTTGAAGCAGTGTTTTCTGATGACAAAGGCTATTGTTTTGCAGAACCATAAAATCTACAGGAAATACTATGTTTTTTACTTGTTACAGTATTTATCTTCAAGAGAGGTTACAGAACAGTTGGAGAGGAATTTATTGAAACCAAAAGAGGTTTTTGTTGGGAACATTCCCCTTCACAAAAACCTCTCTCGGTGTTTACAAAACAATCACATTTAAAGAGATTCGAATTGATCTTTGAGGCCTAATTTTCTGATAAAGCTACAAGAAATACTCTGTTATTTTTACCTGTTTTAGTTTTTTTCTTCAAGAGATGTTGCAGAACAGCTGGAGAGGAATTTGTTGAAACAAAAATAGTTTTTTGTTGGGAAAATGCCCCTTCACAAAAACCTGTCTCGTTTTTTACACAACAATCACATTTTAAGAGATTAAAATTGATATTTGAGGCACATTTTTCTGATATTTCACAATAAATAATTTTTTGTTTTAGTCAATAATTTTTGGAGCGGTTACAGAATAGATGGTGATGAATTTTTTTAAAGCAAAAGAGGTTTTTATAGGGAATGAGTCCCTTCACAAAAACCTCTCTCGGTTTTTACATAGCTATTACCGTTTTGAGAGATATGAAGAGATTGTTGAACCATTATTTTCAGGAATTTGCCAGATTTATTTTCCTAAAAAATCTCATGGACAACAATTGACAAGCCACCTCATCAATGTTCGAAAACACAGGTATTCCAACAGAGGACGAACACCTTCAGTAACCACTCACATAACCAGATCAAAGATCAACACACCGATGTTTTCACGTGGTAAAACCCCTA
>JASDQU010107908.1:104178-119551 GCA_032191745.1 Picea mariana | reverse complement strand
TACTGTGTGATGTAATTAATATGGATGTCTATCATATTTTATTGGGGAGGCCATGGCAGTATGACCAAAAGGTTGTCCATGATGGAGGAAAAAATACCTATACCCTAGAAAAAAATGGTAGAACACATATGTTATTACCCATAGAGGACAAGGAGACAAAGAGAGAATATAGTCCAAGCATACTTCTCATGAGTGGGAAGGAACTCTTGAACAAAGTCAAGAAGGAGAAATAAATGCAGTTTGCTATAGTGAGAAATCCTAGAGTTATCCTTACAAATACTTATGTAGAAGATTTGCCTATAGAAATCCAGGAACTATTAGAAAACTTTGTTGATATAGTCGTGGATGAGTTAACACACTCATTGCCACCCATTAGGAGCATAAGCCATCATATTGACCTTATTCTAGGAGCTAGTTTACCAAACAAAGAAGCTTATAGGTTAACATCTAGAGAGAATGAGCAAGTCAAGAATCAATTCCAGGAGTTATTGGATAAAGGGTTAGTCATAGAAATCCTAAGCCCATGTGCAGTATCGACTGTATTAAGTCCAAAGAAGGATGGTGGATGGAGAATGTGTACAGATTCCAGAGCCATCAACAAGATAACCATTAGGTATAGATTTCCTTTACCAAGGATGGATGATTTGATGGACTGTTTGAGTGGAGCAAGCTATTTTTCCAAGGTAGACTTGAAGAGCGGATATCATCATATAAGAATGAGGGACATGCATGGAAAACAACATTCAAGACAAATGAAGGATTGTTTGAATGGCTAGTCATGTCGTTTGGGTTGACAAATGCACCGAGCACATTTATGAGACTGATGAATGAAGTGTTGAAAGACTTCATAGGCATATTTTTCATAGTATATCTGGATGACATACTAATCTTCAACAAGACAAAGGAAGAACACTTAAGACATTTGACATCATTGATGGAAAGGTTACAACGAGAGAAATTACTGATAAATTTGAAGAAGAGTTCTTTTATGAAGAAGGAACTCATATATTTGGGTTTTGTAATCTCTTCAAATGAATTGAAGATGGACCCAGAAAAGGTGAGAGAAATCAGAGAATGGACATCGTCGAGCAACATATTTGAGGTAAGAAGTTTTCATGGGTTAGCAAGTTTTTATAGAAAATTCATCAGAAATTTCAGTGGCATATGTGCACCCATGTTGGACACTATGAAAAAGAAACACAAGTCCTCCAGTTGGATTGAGTAATATGAGAAAGGTTTCAAAGTGTTGAAGGATAAAATCATAGAGCAGCCAATTCTGGTGTTACCGGACTTTGGGAAAACATTTCAGGTGATATTTGATGCGAGTGGATTAGCTATTGGAGTAGTCTTGAGTCAGTATAATAAACCAGTTTCTTATTTCAAAGATAAACTGAATGACGCCAAGAAAAAGTATTCCACATATGACAAGGAATTTTATGCGGTGATTCAAGCTTTGAAAAAATGGAGGCATTATCTAATTCCTAAGGAATTTGTCTTGTACAGTGATAATCATTCTTTGTAATTTATTGCTGGGCAAGAAAAGTTGAATCAGAAACATGCAAAATGGGTATAATTTATGCATAATTTTACTTTTGTTATTAAACACATTGCTGGAACTACTAACAAAGTCGCATATGCTTTGAGCAGGAGGAATTTGATTGTACAGGAATTTCGAGTGGATACCTTGGGGTTTGAGCACCTCAGGGAGATGTATAAAGAAGATGTAGATTTCAAAGAACCTTACGAGGCATGAAAGAATCATTTATTGAGAGATAGAATCACATGGAATGAATATTTGATTCAGGATGGATTATTGTTCAAGGGGAGCCAATTATGCATTCCAAAATACTCAATGAGATATAACCTACTGAAAGAGAAACACAATGGAGGTATAGATGGACACTTTGGACACTTTGGTCATGATAATACATTTGCATGGCTAAATAATTCATACTATTGGCCAATCATGAGAGAAAAAGTGAATAATTTCATGAACAAATGCAGAATTTGTCAGTATGCAAAGGGAAGACAACAAAACACTGGTTTGTATCAGCCATTACCAATTCCAGAGAGGCCATGGGATGAAATCAGTATGGATTTTTTTTTGGGATTTCCTAGAACTCAAAAAGGGAGCGATTCCATATTTTTTGTGGTAGACAGATTCTCAAAAATGGAAGATTTCATACAATGCAAGAAGACAAACGATGTCACACACATCGCCAATTTGTTTTTCAGAGAAGTAGTAAGACTACATGGATTTCCAAGGAGCATAGTTTCAAACAGAGACACCAAATTTGTAGGACACTTTTGAAGGACTCTATGGAAGAGGCCGGGGATAAACTTGTCCTTTAGTTCATCATATCACCCTCAGACAGATGGACAGACTGAATTAGTAAAAGGGAGTTTTGGAAACTTATTGAGAAGTTTATTCACTGAGCAAGGTTGACAATGGGATCAGATTCTGGCACCAACAGAATTTGCATTCAACAATTCAGTGAAAAGGATCACAGGGAAAATTCCATTTGAAATTGTGTATGGTATATAGCCAAGAGGGATTTCAGAGTTGAGAAATTTGAATCAAGATGAGTTCAGAAGTGCTGGAGCAGAGAATTTGCAACAAATATGCATAAATGCCATGACAGAGTTAGAGGGAAGCTACAGGACAACAGCCAGAAATACAAGAGAAGAGTTGATCAAAGGAGAAGAGAAGTTCACTTTGATGTTGAAGATGGAGTTTTAGATCATTTGAGAAAAGAGATATTTGCAAGGGGAACATATAACAAATTGAATATGAAGAATATAGGACCATGCAAGATTCTTAGCCAATGATTATGAGATTGGGTTGCTAGATAATGTTGGGATATCACCGATATTCAATGTTGCAGACTTGTATCCTTACATGAGATATGAAGCAGGAGAATCAGATGATCAGAAAGAAATCCAGTGGGAAGAGCAATTGCCCACAACAGAAAAACCTCATATGGAGAAAATCATCAAACAGAGAGATGGAAAGAAAATCGAAAGAAAGACATATCTTGAATACTTAGTGAAGTGGAAATATCATCCAATGGCAGATGCAAGTTGGGTCACAGAACCTAATATTTTGAAGCATGGAAAGACAGTACAGGAGCTCATGGATAGGAGTCCGTGAAATTGTTTTAACTAGAGGAGTATGATGCATGATCATCGCCTTCAAGGTCAACAACACACACGTGGAGGAAAACAGAGGACATCTCAGCGATGGCAGAGTTTCAAATCAAGCATTTAACTCAGAATTTAATTGGTTGTTTAGATATTTTGTAAACAACCAATTTTAAATTGTAACTTGTTTGAAAAGTCTAGAAGCACTGTAAGAAACTGCAGATATGGAGTGTCGACTCTATTTGGTAGTAATTAGCAGTTATTGTAATAGGACCGAGTAGGTGTTAGTTTTAAAGTTTGAAATGATAGATTTCAGAATAGGACGAGAGAGCTCATGGAGACGGTCCTTAGATAGTTGTTTTTTACACTGTAATAGATCAGTATGGAGGAGTATTGTAAGGGATATCAGTAGAGCAGGGTAGAGTAGAGGAACACTATGTAATTTTCATTTTAAGAATGAATAGAACAGATGAAGATTGTCCCAAAATCCTTGAATTGTGTTCATCTCAAATGGGATTCCATGAATGATATTTTGTATGTATAATTTGTTACAGTTCATTTTCATGTATGAGAGTTCAAAAAATTGACTGTATGAAGTCATAACGAAACTGGTTGAGTTTCTCTTTGTTTCTCCTCTGATACTTGTATGCAAGGTGTGCATCTCGAACCCAAGGAGTGCATCGACTAAGTCTCGGATTGGCTCAGAGAGGAGTTCAGAGGGAGCCAACAAAACTCAAACTAGGTGCAAGGTGTGCACAGTGTCAAGAAGCTAACGAGCTTTGAAGAACTAGATTCAAAGAATGCCAGGTGGGTGAGAAGCATTTTCTTTTCAAGAAAATCCTTTGAAATGAGTTATTTTAAATCCATAGAACGCAAGGTGTGTGTGGGAGATCGAAAATCCTTCAAGGGATGAGGCTCAAAAGGGATAGCACTTTCATAAAGTGTTCACGGGATCTAGAAAACTGGGCTCGCAGGAAAGGCGAAGATCAAAATCTTCTAAGGGTTGAAATCTTCCAAGTCCAAGAAGAAGGTGCAAAAGCTCAGGAGGGAGAGCACGAAAACCATCGGATAAGATGGAATGAAAATATCTAGACCATCTAATCCACGTCCAGACACTCATAAGAGAGCGTGAGAGATATTTGATCCAAACCATCAAATCATAGCACCATGGACCGATAACCGTTGGATCTAGAGGAAGTGCATGAAGGTTAAATCCCTTCACACTTCACAGAAAGGTGGGTTTTGTGAAATCCAAAACCCTGACGTGATCACAAACATCCATCGGAGGGAACACGTGGTGAGTAGCTAGCGTTCCACTGACACGCGCATCAAAGGAGTCAAAGTTCAAGTTGCAAGAACTCGCGACTTACGAAATTGTGATTCAATCGCAATCATCGTATAGAGAGGATATCTGGACTGTTGATTGTCCAAAAATAGTTTCAGGGTTTCAGCGACCGGAGGATCTAAAGAGAAAGACCTCTCAATCTCACGAAAATATCACGACCATTTATCATTTTGAAAAGATCACAGTCGTTGGTTTTCTTGACATCATCAAGACCGTCCATTTTGGAGGGACACGTGGTGAGAGATCAACGTTTCGCTGACTCGCTACTGAAGAAAGTCAAATGTGTAGGATCGAGGATTGGCGAAGTCCAGACTCACGACATGATATGAACCATCAGATCACAGGAAAACCTGGACCATTGATCTAGGTGAACGGAATATCGGGAGATTTAGCTCCAGGTCATAGCTAGAGGCCATGTGGTAGAACTAAAGGGAGGAGCTAACATGAGTTAAGCCCCATAGAGATTTCGGTAATCAGGAATTTGAAGGACAAGGATTCTACTCCTTCCCATCGCCGATACCTGAAATGCGATGAGCGCCTTTTGGGATGATGGGTGTTGTATATGCACTAAAAACACACAAAAAACCTTCAATTAAATTGTCAACCCGGGGTAAGTAAACTTAGAGTTGTAGAAAAATATAAGCCAAGGTAGAAGGGATGGTAGTAGTATAGCCTAACTAGGGAAGTGGCTATCTGAGGGTTAATCTATTCAAGCAAAGCTATCTAATGAGAAAACCCTACAAAGAAACTTGAAACTATGTAACCTAAGTACTTTTGGACCAAGGATCGATCGATAGTTCTAAGTAAGCAAGTAGAAACCCTATGTAAAGCAAACTAGTTCATAACAATAAGTAAAATCAACTATTAAGAATAACAATAAGCAAATAACAAAAGAAAACTACTTTAACTTGCCAACCTACATTCAATGAGAAACTACCCTATGAAAGCAAGTAAATAAACAATCCAACAACTATTCTATTAAAGCAAGTAAACAAGTAAGAAAAACAACTAGCTAACCTATTAAAGAAAATAAACAACTAACTACTCTAATATAAACTTGAATGCAAGTAATCTAATTAAAACTTTTCATTGAACAACTATCTAGCCTAAGAGCCAAGTGGACTATATTCTTAATTCAAACTTCAAAAATATTTCTAATTCATAAAAGGAAATCTATTTAATTGAAAGCAAGGACTAACAACTAACCTTTAATCTATGATATGCAAACTTCTCTCCAACCTATCAAAGAAAAGGACTATCTATCCTACAACAACAATAAAACTATCTTCTAAACTATGAAAGAAATAAACTATATCTTCTGATCCACAAAAGCAAGAAACTATATCTTCTAATCTACGAAAGCAAGAAACTATATCTTCTAATCTATGAAAACTCAAATATAGTGTTGGTGGTTGTGTGAATGTCTCTGGTGTCATATGATATCTCGGTGGCACTTGAAAACAAAGGATAATTCAAGTGGTATAAGCTCAACACTAATCTCAATAGCAAAGTGAAAGGTATGGATTAAACAATCCAATGAGAATTTAGCCATTACAGAAACAATGTTAATTACCCTGCATATTCATGAATTATTAACCATCAAAAATATAATGAGATCATAATTGTACTTCTATGCTATGTAAAAAAACTTCATAATTAAATTCAACCATTAACTAATAAATATAATTGCAATCTAATTCTAGGAAAGAAATTACATAAAATAAAACTATGTTATATCTATTCTAACAATTCAAACTGCAATAAGAAAATGCTTAAGAACAGAAATTAAAACATGACATTAAAAAGTAAACTAACAAATACATTAATCAACAACTAATTAAGCAAGATCTACATAAAAATGAAATAATCAATCTATAATTAAAAACTAAAATTAATCCTATCCATCCATCAAATCCTTGTTAAAGAAAACTCAAATTAAAACTTTGTTCTACTCTGTTTTAAATTTAATTCTAAAATCATAAATAAAACATAATCTAACATCTAATTGCACACGGGGTTAGTCTATGAATTTGCAAATTTGTTCCTAACTACAATATCAACACATACTAACACAAGTCTTCATACTAACCTACAAAAGAGAGTTAAGACAATTAAACTACAACAACAAATTAATTAACAAAATAATAATGCATGTACAAAATGAAAGAGACAACTAAGATATGAAATGCATAAATAACCTAAAGAGCAGTTACGAGACTGCTAGTAGGCCCCCCAGCAAGTCGTGGTCACTTCCTAAAAGCACACCATGAACTCAGCAATTCGATTTCACCATGAAAACTCAAAAATGCAATTTTTATATAATCTGGCAATGAAAAATGGCAAAACGGAGTAAAATCGTATTTTTCCCTATCACACTGGTTCTTCTATCATTTCCTAGCTATCTGACCACCACAGTGGTATTTATAATATTTACAGACCAAGTGGTCAACCACAGGAGGGTCGAACCACTTCTAAATTCGGCAAATTACATTAATGGTGCCCTAAATGCTGAAATAGAGCGAGCCAATAATCGCCCTGCTTAACAAATTAAACTAAGTTGTCAAGGGTTCAATAGTTGGAGAGGGAAAGCACAAGAAAAATCCATGTTCTTGATTCGCCCACCACTGGCCGCCAATACCATAACCACCAAATCACCCATTGTTTTTGTGCAAGATGCAATGTTGGACGAAGTGTCGGACCGGGTACCAGATCAAATATTGGAAGGAGTGTCGGACTGAGTGTCGGAAGCAGAAACGTGATGCGTTTTTTCCCTGTAACACCAAAAAAACGTGAATTAGATCTTTAGGAACATAAAACGTGATTAATTATACTCAATATTAATTATATCATACAGTTTTAGCACAAAATTCTTCAAAAAGATTATCCAAAACATGAAAAACACATATGTACATTTGGCAAAAGTGTCGAATAACTGTCATAAAACTGGTCATATCTCGGGCCCAAGATTACCCCCACAGTTACGATTTTTCACGTCCCACTACAAACAAAAATAAATTACCCCTCGTGAATAGGCTTGCTGAGGAGGATCAGCTTTGTAAACTTCTCCTTCTTGTTGTGAAGACTTTTCCTTTTGCCTCTTGTGTTGCTTCAACTGTGCTCTGAGGTTGCGGTTGGATTTGGTCATCTCCTCAACCAACCGTTGAAGGGAGTTAACCTTTTCTTGAAGTACTGCATTATCATGATGAAGGTGTGTGTCTATCGTCTTCCTTTCTTCCAACTGTTGGAGAAGCTGATGGTTTTCTTTTTGTAGCTTCTCAATGGCTGGGGCAGAATTGGTGATCTCTAAGGAAGTCTTATATCCTTTGAGGGATGTGGACAATCTATCAATTTTAGGATCTAGAGTAGGCAAGGGTGAACTAGGAGTGATAGGGGATTGGTAAGGAGAGGTAGGTTCTGAATTTTTCTTTCTTAGTGGCTCTAATCCATCCACAAAAACTTCCCTAAGTCTCTTGTGAGGGATCTCAAGATCAAAAGACACTTGGATAGGATTCGAAGTAGGCAAGGGTTTTGCATAAGGTTTTGTTCTTGTGCTTCGGGTACTTTTTCAAAAGGGTCCTTTACCAAATCGATTGGCTCCCCTCCTATTTGTGGGAACGATGGGAAATTCTTGTTGGATTAATTCTTGCATCTTTTTAGGTGTAGGATCAAGAGAGATTGAAGGCATTAGGGGGTTAACAATAGGCTTCTTTAGGTCCTTTCTCTTGGTCTTTTTACATGATGAAGAAGTGGGGATATCAACAAGTTTTTTGTATTGTTCTGGCAAAGAGAGGGTTTGTACAAGGGGGTTTGGAGTTCTTGGAGAGCGAGGCTTGGATGGAGAGATAGTTCTTAGGCTAAGTGGCATTTTCTGGTCTTAATTGTCAAGTGAGGGTTTCCAAATTGATAGATAAAGGCATCCCTAGTTTTCTCCCGTTTCTCTAGTTTGGCTAGAACAAGGAGTTTGATCAAGCCATGGCGAAAGAGACTGTTATGGGGGCTAGTCACATTCTTCCTCACTTGAGAGGACATCTTCTCCAAGACTTTTAGAAAATAGAAGGGGAAGTTCAAAGGTTTGTTAAACTGAAAATGAGCCAGCAATCTGAAATGACAAGCTTTGAAAGTGGAGTATCTACCTTTGCATGTAATCAACCTTGTGATGAGGATGAGAGGGTTGATCAATTCCACCTTTATCCACTCCCTAGAATTACCTTTTTCTCCTGAACTGTTCTCGAATTTGGGCTTAAAAACCCTGTTATAACTTGAGCGCGACAGTTGGTGGTTTTTGAACCATCTATCTCCTATTCTTGGGAGCTTCGTAGCAACATCAATGGACTCTTCTGAGAATTCAAAGGAAAGAGACCCCATGCATGTTGTGATCCCATCAAAATCGATGGAAAAATGCATGGAGAGGTTGTCATCGTGGCCCTACAAGTTAGACAAAAATGGCCCCCACCCTACGCACAAAAAACACTTCTCTACATTGTGCAAATTCGGGAATGGAAAAAAGATCTGCATAGGAATAGGGTTCGTACCTCCTAGGCATTGTGGCAAAGGATAAATTCACCAAGAAAGGGTGTGATCAAGCCAAGAGATGGTAGGAATTGGGCATGGTTCGAATGCGATTTGAACAAGGGAAGAAATGGCAGAGGTTGGGCGCGATTTCTTAACGTAGGGTAGAGAAAATGGCAAGGGAAAATTGAGATCATGGTTACCCAGCCTAATTTTGAATGCAGCTATAGTGGAGTAGGTTGCACACATGTGTGCACGAGCTTCCATGTGTGGGAAATTTCAAATTCGGAGGCTCATTTTTGGGGGCAATGTAATGATGCACAATTAGATCAATGTCCAAATCTTTTGACTTTGACATTTGATCATGAACATATAAAGCATCTTCAATCAATTTCCTGCAACCAATTCAATTGAATGTAATTGAGTTCTGGTTACCTGGAATCTAGGACAGTTACTAGTGTGTAATTCATATGGTACTTCGTTCGGCACCTCATACGACGTTTCATATGGCACCTCATATAGTACTTCATATGGTAACTCTGTGTTAATTACATTTGCACTTCTTATAATGGATAGCCTGCAAATTTGAAGTGTTTTTGACAATCACAATGGTAAATGAGCAGAGGCAGAATGTTCCCTTCTTGTTGATTTTTTGATCATGCTCACTCAATCCTCTTGTATATGACATATAATTTCAAACCTACAATGAAAAGTTTATAGAAAGTATAAAAAATGTACTGTCAATCCTATAATGTATATCTTGTAAAGAAAGATAAACCGTTAAAGAGTGGTTTGTTAAGTATATGTTCAGTAATTTATAGCACACAGGAGTTTAGCACTTTTAAAAATAAAAATGACTATCAATGTAATAACCTATATCATGGAAATAATACAAAAATTCTTGCAAAGATTTATTTCTCTAGGCAGTGTTCATTTGTTAGCTCATGAACCCCTCCCCCACACCTAAGTATTGTGACACCTCACAATCAAAAGTATAGGAAACCAGTCAGTATCCCCCAATAGCCGAAGATTTATAGTATGTCAAGTGTAAATATAAAATTTTATAGATTGGTCTGATGAGACGGTTAGAAGATGGCCCCACCTATAGGATAAGAGATCTTATATATAGATAAGAAGAGATAGGCAAGAGAGTTTAAACATAGTCTTAGAGTTATTTTCCAATGGAAATTTTATGGAGTTCATTAACCAGAGCTTAACCACACATACTTCATGTCATCATTGTCTGCAAGTAATGTCGTACATCAGGACAAGTTTAAATTTATTATTTATTTTTGGCAGATTACCATCCTTTCTAGGTAGAATGCCCAGCTGCCAACAAGCATGTTCAGTACTCCATCGAGTTTACCAATTCATACCACAGGTCGGTACCCACTGTCAATAGACCTGTTTAGTATCCCGACGGGTTATCCTCTTACACCCTCAGAGACTGGCCCTCCATCTTTTAAGATTTTAGTATAAGATTTCTTTATGCAAGAAGATGGGGGGACACCTCTGAAAACAACTTTTCTTTCTTTTTTCAATTGGGATGGTATTTATGTTAGAGGATGACTTTCCGTTATATTACTTAGTGATTGTCTTGATGTAAGGGGTACTTAAGTGGATGTGGCCTATCTAAAGATATGATATAATAAATCTATTTAGTGTGTAGTGGATGGTACCATTGAGAATGAATAGAAAGGTATCTCTAGGCTCAACTTACTTTCTTCCTTTGTAGTTATTGTGATGTTTCCATGACTAACCGCTAATTAGACCTCCTTGTTACTCTTTGATAAATACACTTCACTCACTTACTCATGTTTCTTGGAAAAACTGTACGAGAGACCTCTAGGATTGATAGTTATGGTATCACTTCCTTATACAGTGGTGAAGAGTTTCAAGAGCAGTTTCATTAGAATGCCTAAAAATGAGAATTCTTGCAAAAATATGGCTAATTACAGTACTTCAATATTCATTTGATGCTTTAGCAGACACAAAATTCAAGTGTAACAATTTTTGCAGAAAGATTCTTGAAACCATGTGCTCCTGGTGAAACAAATACTTACATAAATCTCTAGAATTGCCTTATTAACAAAATTTCAAAAACTATTTACATATATACAAAATGAAATTCAAAAAAAAATTCAAGAACAAGGGGGGACTTCCCCATATACTAAGGCCAATGCCTTTTCAGCTGAGAAAATCCTCTCTGGAAATGGGCTTATGATAAAATTTAAGTTGGTGTCCATTTACAACAAAGGAGACTTGTCCATCATCAATTGTTTTAATTTTTACAACTCCATTTTCATATACAGTGTCTACCTCGTAAGGGCCCAACCACCGGGTGGTGATTTTTCCTTTGAAGTTTTTGAATCAGGAATCAAACAACAGAGCCCAATCACCAGGTTGGAAGTGCTTCTTCTTAATAAACTTGTCATGCCACTTGCTCCTCTCGTTTTGGACTAATATTGTTCGTTGGATGGCATCTTGCCTGATTTCATCCAACTCATTCAATTGTAGGGCTTGTTGCTTATGAGCCTCATATAAGTTCAATCCCATTTTTGCGGCAATACAGAAGATCCTTACTTGGAATTCTATAGGTAGAAGTACTTGTTTCATGTACACTATCTCATAAGGGGTATGCCCAGTGGGATTTCTCCAGGTGGTCTGGTATGCCCACAAAGCCTCTAGGAGCCTATCAGCCCAATCCCAGTGATGTAATTGAACAATCTTGGTCAAGATGGCTTCCATAACTTTGTTTGTAGATTCTACCTAACCATTGGCTTCCAGGTGGTATGGAGAAGATTTACAATGTTTAATCCCATATTTATCTGTTAGCTCTTTCATCAACTTGGAAGTGAATTGAGTGCCTTGGTCGGTAACAATTTCACGAGGGAAACCGAAGCGGGTAAATATGTCTTCATAGATAAATTCGACAACAAACTTCTTTGTAGCCCTGAATAGGGATTTTTCCTCTACCCATTTGGGGGCATAGTCCGTACAAACCAAAATATAGTTCTTCCTATGGGACATGGGTGAAATTGGTCTTACAAAATCGAGGGCCCATTTTTCAAAGGGTTCTATCATAACTTGGGCACACAAAGGAATTTCGTCAACTGACGTAGGTATTCCTATCCTTTGGAAACTATCACAACTTCTCACATACTTGGTAGCATCTTTGAAAATGCTAGGCCAATAGTAACCCGAATGTAACACCTTATATGTTGTATGTTTTTCAAAAAAATGGCCACCACATGGTCCATCATGACAACTTCGTAGTATTTTAGGTACCTCGTTCTCTCGGACACATCTACAAATAATAAAATTAGGACCTGTGCGAAAAAAATCATGACCAATCCAAGAGTAATTAGCACTCTATGTAATAATTTTTCTCTTTTCATGAGGTGACAAACGAGACGGTAACTTCCTAGTGGCCAGATAGTTTTCCATATCTGCAAACCATGGAGTATTGATAGAAAGGGAAAAAATATGCTCATCTGGGAGACTATCATATACAGGGATATCATCATCCTCATTTTTTATTCGGGAAATAAAATCAGATACTACATTATCCTTACTAGGTCGGTCAAGCATAGTGATATTAAATTCTTTCAATAACAAAAGCCACCTGGTCACTCGGCCATTAGTTATGGGATTATTCATGAGGAATCTAATAGCGGAATGATCGGTATGTACAAATACTTCATAAACTATAATGTAATGATGAAACTTGTTAATAGCTTGAACAACTGCCAAGAATTCTTTCTTGGTGATTGTGTAGTTTAACTCGACAGGGGACAAGTTCTTGCTCACAAAATAAATGGCATAGGATTGTTGGTCCTCTTTATGCCCTAATACCCCTCCTATTGCGGTGTCGTAGGAATCAGTGGATATATGAAATAAGAGAGTCAAATTGGGCCCTCTAAGAACCGGTGCCACAGACAACTTACCTTTCAGGGTTTCAAAGGCAGTTTGACACTGCTCAGTCCAAAAAAAATCAACATCTTTTATTAGTAATCCAAACATAGGTGCAACAATCTTTGTAAAAATTTCAATAAATCGCCGGTAATATCCGACATGTTCAAGAAAGATTCTCACCTCTTTCTAAGTCTTGGGGGGTGGAAGTCTGACGATGACCTCAATCTTTGCAGGATCGACTTTTATCCCTTCAGACGAAACATGATGTCCTAGAACCACTCCTTTAGTTAACAACATTTTTCATTTTTCATGACTTAGAGATAGGTTCATTTCCTGGCATCTGATGAGAACTTTTTCTAAGTTGTCTAAGGCTTCCTAGTAAGTGTTACCATAGACTATGAATTCATCCATGTAAACCTCCAAACAATTATGAATAAGATCGGAAAATATCCCTAATACTTCTCGTTGAAATGTGGCAGGAGCATTACACAATCCAAATGGTAAGACCCTATAGGCATAGGTGCCCCAAGGACAAGTAAAGGTATTCTTGTCCTGGTCCTCGGGTTCTATAAGAATCTGGTTGTACCTATTGTACCCATGTAGAAAGGAAAAATACTTCTTTCCAGACAAGGTATCTAGAACTTTGTCAATGAAAGGGAGAGGAAAGTAGTCTTTCAGAGTGGCTTTGTTGAGTTCTCGGAAATCAACACAAATTCTCCATTTCTCGGTCACTTTATTTGGAACCACTACAAGCAGGGATACCCACTTACTGTCGGATATGGGATAGATAAATCTGAAATTTAACAACTTTTGGATCTCCTGCTTGACTATGTCTTTGAGTGATGGGTTCATCCTTCTCTGGGGTTGCCTAACAGGTGTTACTTCCCCCTAGGTATATATGTGATGGATGCATGTGTCGGGGAGTATACCCTTCATGTCAGTGTATTCCTAGGAAAAATCTCTTGATTGTTCTTTAAGGATATCTACTAACTATTTATGTTGGTCTGTATCTAGCCCAGAGTTTATATGTAAAAAATTTCTTGGACTAATCTTGTGGGGCATAGTGTAATACATGGCAAACTCATCTATATCAAAAATAAAATATGTTGAAGACAAAATGGATGGGTCTAATTTTTCTTGAAATTCTTCCCCAAACATGTACTCAAATTGGGGAAAAGACTATGGAAAATCCACACATGTGATAATAGAAATAAACTGGTTTAGCACATTTTCTGTTGTGTTCTCCTAAAGTTCCCATGCATGGTCACTTGGAAATACGGTTTCTTCCCAATCCTCATTCTTGTATGGACATTCAAGCCACCATAGATTCTCCATAATAGGTTGAACTGAGGGTAAATGGTGAGCTTCTAAATAGAGAGACCATTTGAGATGGTCATTTTCCCTTCTCCACAACCAATAAATGCATTGGCTGTGGCTAGCCAAGGTCTTCCCCAAATGAGGGGATGGACTTTGGCAGGATCCTTTGATTGAATAACAATAAAATCTACTGGGTACTCCCACGAGGCTAAATTAACCATGATATCATCTAAAATTCCTTCAAGTATAACCCTAGTCTTATCTGCTAATTCCAAAATGATTGGGGTAGGTCTAAGAAGAGGTTGTGACTGTAATTTTTCCAAGGTAGTAGCGGTCATAACATTGATGGCTTCCCCTAGGTCTATGAGAGTGTTTCCAATGGAGACCTCATTAATGGTTATGGTCACTACAGGGTTTCCTGGGTTCCCATACTTTGCTAGTTTTGGCTGCTCTGATATGTATTCAAAAATTCCTCCTATCAAGTGTACAGTAGGGGGATCCTTTTTCTTCCTACCTGGCTTCTTCATACACAATTATTTGACTACCTTACTGTATATTGGAATGTCTTTAATGGATTGAAGCAGGGGAATCTTGACACAAATATTTTTCAATTCATTCACAATGTCAAATTCTGGTCGGGTGGTAGGTTTATTGATTACCAATCGGTCTGGATAAGGAGGGACCTTCGTAATTTGTGAAGGTTGATTTTGGGGAAGCTTGGGTTCTTGATTCTTTGGGATAATAACATCTTCCCACCTAGTGTCATCCATGGGTTTTTTGGTGGTTTCTTCTTCTTCTTCTTCCTAGATGACTACTGAAGGTATCTTCCTCTCCAGAACTTTTCCCGATCTTATTTGAATTTCCTATAATGGAACAAGAGTAATAACATATGTTGGGAAGGCCTGTATCTCAACATTGTGAAGAGGTTGATGGGGCTTATTATTGAGATTCAGCATTGGCTGTGCCGGTAATAATGTTGGTCTCAGGGATGTGAGTGGCGAAGATGAAGACCCTGGATATTTTCTGACAGATCCAGGTTGCGTTGGAGTATATTCAGTGTACTATTGCATAGATCCACATTGTATGTCTGGTGGCTATGTTCAAATTCGAGTCTTTAACACATAGATCCACAGTGTATTTTTGGTG
>JASDQU010107908.1:77477-87567 GCA_032191745.1 Picea mariana | reverse complement strand
TTTGGACTAATCCAAGTCATTGGGTTAGGGTTTTGGATGCCGCTGGCTCCTATATGTATATTGTATTGTAAACAGTGTAAAGCAATGTATCAATATAATATATGCTGGTTTTCCCGGTTTGGGTTTCCAGGTGAAAAATCTCTGTGTAATGTTTGTATTTGCCATTGTATCTTTTTCTTTTCTTTTCTGAATATCAGTTTGCATTAGATATTGTACAAGGTTAGAATTTACATTCCAAGAGCTCTATCAAAAAGAGTTCAAAAAAATCATCCTGAAAGCCAGATTATTGGAGATAAAAGTGTAGGAGTGGAAACAAGAAGGAAACTCTCTTTTGAGTCAGAACAAGAAATGTTATCCCTAATAGAACCTAAGTCAGTTAATGAAGCTATCAAAAGTAAATATTGGATAAAATTAATGAATGAAAAACTAGACCAAATAGAGAAGAATGAGACTTGCGAACTAGTTCCAAGACCCAAGGACAAGAATATGATAGGAACCAAGTGGATCTTCAAGAAAAAACTAAATGAAAATGGGGAGATTATAAAGAACAAATCCATATTAGTTTTCAAAGGATATTCCCAAGTATAAGGTATTGATTTTGAAGAGACTTTCTCTCCAGTAGCAAGACTTGAGGCCATCAGAATGTTCTTGGCATTTACATGCTTCAGAAATTTTAAAATATATCAGATGGATGTCAAGTCAGAATTCCATAATGTAACTCTAGAATAAGAAGTTTGTATTGAGCAACTAGCAGGATTCATGTTATCAGAAAATCAGGAGTATGTGTGCAAGTTGAAAAAGGCCATGTATGGTCTTAAACAAGCCCCTAGAGCATGGTTCTGTAGGATTGATTAGTACCTACAAAAACAAGGATATAAGAGAGAGACTACTGACAACAACCTATACATAACAATTGAGAATCAAAACATGATTTTTGTGGTGGTATATGTAGATGACATCATATTTGGGAGTAATCTTACTACACTAAGACAAAAAATTGCAACCAAAATGCAAGAAGAGTTTGAAATGTCCATGTTGGGAGAACTATCATTTTTCTTAGGTTTACGAGTAAATCAAACATAAAATGGAATATTCATTTTAAAAACCAAATATATCAAGGAAATGCTGAAGAAATTTAAAATGGAAGACAATAAACCTATGAGTACTCCCATGGTCACTGGATGTAAACCAAGTCTAGAAGAGGACTGACCAAAAGTGGACCAAACGATGTATAGATCAATGGTTGGAAGTTTTCTTTATTCAACAACAACAAGACCTGACATCATGTAGGATGTAGGACTCGTTGGGAGATTTCAGTCTACACCTAAAGAAACTCACTTAAAAGCAGTAAAAAGAATATCTAGATACCTTCAAGGAACCCTAGAACTTGGATTATGGTATCTAAAAGATAAAGAATTCAGTCTAACTGCATATACTGATGCAGATTGGGCCGGTAGCATAGATTATAGGAAAAGCACCAGTGGAGGAGCATTTTTCTTAGGAAACATTTTGGTAGCATGGTTAACAAAGAAACAAGAATCCACATCACTCTCTAGAGAAGAGGTGGAATACATTGTTGTTGCATCCTGTTGCACACAAGTTCTTTGGATGAAGAAAACTTTAGAAGACCTATAAATAAGATGTAATAATCCCATTACTATTAACTATGATAACACTAGTGCCATAAGTATCTCTAAAATTCTAGTCATTCATTCTAAAACCAAACACATCCCAATTAAATACCATTTCCTAAGAGATAATGTTACCCAAAAAATAGTTAAAATAGTGTATGTAGACACCAAATAACAGATTGTAGACATTTTCACAAAACCTTTTCCCCGAAGTACTTTTGAAAATCTTCGACAAAAATTAGGAGTAATTCAAAATCCTCATTAAAACCCATAAAATCGTATCAGAAGGGGAACATGGTCAGGGGGGGCATTGCCACAGGGGGAGTGAAGAAATATCCCCTCTGTCATTGTTGTAAAGTGGGGAGGAAATTGATAAGGGAAGAAATTTCAAAAATAAAAAGGTTGCCATCAAGGCCAAAGGGGGAGATTGTTGGACATATTGTCAGTGATGTCAACATCCGATGTCATTATGATGTGATGACGATTTTTTATGAACAACGTGAAGAGGAATCTACCTAAATATCAGGAGAGGCGACCTATTATATTTCATGAGATCAACGCAATGTAGAAACACCATCAGTATCAAATTCCCAACAGATCAATGATATCAATCAGTTAGAATCCAAGTACAAAACCAAAAATCTCAGAAGGGAAAGCGCATTGCAGTGATGATGATATTTTATGAACAACATGCAAAGGAATCTACCAAAAATATCAGAAGGGAAATCTCATTGCAAAAATGAGATCAAGATTGAAATCCCCACAGTAAAACTACAAAAGGATCGAGGGAGAATCATGTCCACTGATGTAGATTTTGGGATAAAATAGGACCGTCAGATCTAGAAGTTACAAAGGAGAACCTTCAAATAAACATATGATTAAGTCATGACCATCAGATCTCATTAAGAGAAGATCAACGACGGGGAAACATTGCGGGATGCAAGGGTTAGAGTTAATGATAGCGTAAGTTTCGATTCTGAAATAGACACTAACCATCGATCATCATCTACCAATAGATATACAGTTGGCATCAGTTCCACTACCTCGAAACCTCAGATCCCCAGAGTCATGAATAGATGAAATCCCAACAACCGTTAGATCGTGTTAAGATTTTCACATCAAAGAAGGATCATTAGATGAAGTCAAGTTACTCAAGGTTTATTCAAGGAATCTCACTCTAGGAGAATTGGGAAGTGGTAAAAGCGAATAAACCAAAGTCCCGAAATCCAAAAGGAATATAGACCAATTATCTAGAACTGATCACAGTCGTTGGATCAAGGATTCACGAGATCATGAATATCCAAATTCCCAACAACTGTTGGATCGTGTTAATATTTTCACATCAAAGAAGGATCGTTAGATGAAGTCAAGTTACTTGAGGTTTATTTAGGGAATCTCACTACAGGAAAATTGGGTAGTGGGAAAAGAGAATAACCTGAAGTCCTGAAGGCTGAAATGAATCTAGACCATTGATATAGAACTAATCACAGTCATTGGATCAAGGATTCAGATGACCCTACGACTGTTAGATCCAAGAGGAGGACATGTTCCATGTCAGGAAATCCATGTCAGCAAGACTGCGTCAACAAGGACACGTGGTGCAATAAGATGGTGAGAAGTGTCTAGGTCCAGTTGGAATTTTAGGTACACGTAAGTCACAAATCTAAGTGACATGTAGTAGCCACTCGGCTAGTGCCAAGTTAGCAGTGACGTCAATAAGTTACATCACTCCAGGTGTTTTTCCTTCAGGGGAAACCAACAAGTAACCGAAGCATCGAAAGCCAAAGTCAATGCTAACCATTTATCTAATATCCTATGGATTCTCACATGATCGTTAGATCAAAACATAGTGGAAATATGACATAATCACTCCCATGTTGACCACTTCGACGCTGACCAACTCTTGTGGAAATTGGAATAAAAATTACCTGGACCTCTGAACCCCTGAAGTCCCAAAGTAAACAGTGGTCGTCCATATCAATATTTGATTAATACATAGAAGTTGGATTAAGCAGTGGAAGTATAGTGTAAGGATCAAATCTAGATCGTTGATTTAGTTCAAGGAATCATGCTAACCATTAGATCAATCATTGTGAGAGTTCAAAACTTCGGAATACTGGATGAAACAGAAAACACCCAAAGGCCAAATTCTGGAGGACTGGGTTCCATCCCCTGGTCACGGGTTACAAACACATAATCTGTGAAGCATTGGGAACATCACTTAAATTAATAATCCTGTGTTTTTGTGCATATGGTCACATGTAAATGCTTTGAAGGAAGCGCCTCTGCAGAATTCAATTTCTACAATATTTGCAGAAACATGGAATCGAGTTAAAAATGAATTTGATCCATATCAATGATCGATTTATGAAAATCACTCTAACTAATTTGAAAATCCTTCATGATAATGTTTGAATAATAATGAAGAAAAACAAATATTATTTTTCTTAATCTAAATAAAGAGGTGTGATGGTCCAAGCAAAGGGACACAATGATTCATAGCTCACACCGATTGGGTGACTATATAAGCAATGAGGAACGGTGAAGAAGAAGTGTCTATGTAGTCTAGATCAAAATATCAAAACAACAGTAGAGTCCAAGAAGAAGAACCAATGATTCTTATGAAGTGAGGGTGGAAGGGAGGAGCATGGAAGGATTCATATCCTTTAATAAGTAAGTGTAATTTAAGGGATTTGGTGCTTCCTAGGGTTGGTTCCCTAAAGAAAAGGGATTTGGTGCTTCCTAGGGTTGGTTCCTTAAAGAAACAAGGGATTTCGTGCTTCCTAGGTTCAGTTCCCTGAAGAAGGGGACTTGTGCCTCCTAGAGTTGGTGCTCTAAAAAGGATTGGTGTCCTTCACTATTCCTCATAAAATTCTTGTAATTCCTAATAATTATACTTATATAATTGATTTTATGAACAATTCCATTGTTGATATATTGTGTTAAATAACAAAATATAAAAGTAACTTCTAATTTTTGAAAAAGGGTAATATTGATTCAGCCCCCCTCTCAGTATTCCAACACACCCCCTCTTAACACTACTAGAGTGTACATGATGAATGGGTCTCGACAACCAAGGCCATGTTAGGTACCCATTGTACAATGCATATAAGAATAAGACACTAAAAATGAGGAAAGAGGGAAAACCTCATGGGAAAACCTTCCCTCAAATTACAATGCATAAAAAAAAAATGAGAAGGAACAAAAAGCAATTATTAAGCAATCGAGTCCTTCACTCCAAGAAGACCTTGCAACTATGCAAGTTTGTGCTCATTGAAGATTTTGTTGAAGATGTAGATGTCTGCACAGACCTGATGAAGTAGATGCACCATTGATATGTCCACACATATCAATGTTCTCTTCTTGTAATGAAGAAGATCCAAATAAAGTTTGGATGAAAATTTTAAAACCGTGCAGTCATTTTCGGAAAAATGTTGAATTTTTTTTTATTTTAAAATGATCATAACTTCACTTCCCTAACTCCATTTTGGACAATTTTTTTTTAAATGGATATTTTTCTGAGAGGAATTCAAATATCCATTTATTTCTGTAATTTTTTCTCAGAAAATATCAAAATTGAATCTGATGTGTGTGACTCCCTTTTTGTCTCCTGAGATGCATGCATGTTGCTCTTGAGATGCATGCATGGCATATGAAAAAGTGTATGCATGTGACTCCTGATATGCATGCAATATATCTTCCACATGAAATTCAGAAAACAAATCTGAAATGGAGTAGACATCATCTACAATTAATGGAATACAAATTTGTGCAGATACTTGTGTAGAAGATTCTTCAGAATAAGAGGCTTGATCTTCTGATGGTTTGTCTTTTGGCTCTATATTTTCAACTTTTTGCATGAAATATTCATTATTCCCAAATAGAACCTTCAATCAAGTCCATAATTCATTTAGATTTGAGTCTTGTGATTCATCATATACTTGATGGAAAAGTTAAGGAGAAATAGACAAGTAGATACATCCTATGGCCATATCTTTTCTATTGATAAAGTCATTTTTCTCATTAGTGGAATTAGGCTCTACTTCCATTGCCATATTTATTTGGTACAAGCCTCTGCATCTGAGATGAAGCATAATTTTTGGCTTCCACTCCAAATAGTTATGAGGTGTGATAAGTATTGCTAGCGAATAATCCATATTTTCTATGTTCTTCAATTTTTAATACCTGCAAAAAGAGTCTGGTATGCCTTTTTCGTATCAATCCATCGGCTCTGATACCATGTAAATGTGTTGAAAATACACATAATATATCTAGCTAGAAAATTACATACACAATTTGCAGATAAAATATGAGAAAAGAGAAACAACAAAGAAAGAATGGAAAAATTCTCATTAACCTTATTCCACACTCAGTGTGAATATTTTAAACTAGATATAGGCTACATGAGTAACTAATGGGCCAGAAAAGTGATTTAGAGAGATCTAGACACTCACTGACAGACATTTGGAGTGAACTGCCACCTATTCCTAGTTAACTGATCCATGCAACAATAAGTTAACTGAGTCACGACTTCCACTAGTCTAATTAAGTGTAACTGAGTGTAACTGACTCTAAATTGAATAGGAACATGCTATTTTGTAGGGGAATATTCTCTAGAGAGAATATTATCATCTAAGGAAGAGTTCTCAACATTATATGGTACAAATTAGGAAAATCATTATAGGTGAGTGTTTAATATCTCCAACAATTACTTTCCCACCCACCCCTCCATGGCATCACTTTATATGGAAGGATACTAACATGTTGCCTCAAGTAGAATTATGGAGGGGTGGGTGGGTGGAACCCACTTATTGAAGTGGTGGGATAACCCATCACTTATTGAAGTGGTGGGTTAACCCACCACTTCAAATAGTGGGTGCACTACCACTTCAATAATTGGATTACTAACCCTAACCCACCACTTCAGGAATTAGTGTGAATGGGCTAATGGGAAAAACCTGATACCTAAAGCAACAACACGGAGGAATGAACGAGTGGAAAAGGGAGGGGAATATGGGAAGGAAGGGAGTAGGAGGGATTAATCCACCACTTCAAGTGATGGGTACACCTCCACTTGAAGAAGTAGGTTACTTACTCGTTGCTTCAAGTGGTTATGTAAAGTGTCTTATGGAAAAGTGTGTAAGGGAGGGAGTGGAAGAGAGGGGTGGAAAGGTGTTGGCACCCAAATTTTTGGGGTAAATATTGTGCACGCACACAAGAACAATTGTGAACACACATTAGAAGTTTCATGACATATGAAATAAGGCATGTGCACTATTCAAAGTTCCACAATGCATGCCAAGAATCAATAAGATACTCCATGCATGTCAAAATCAAGAAGAATATATTCAGGAATATTCATGAATGATTAACTCATACAACACGAGAGATCATGGAGTAGTTAAGGGATGAGATGGAAATGTATTTAGGAATTCCATGAATCCAAAGAGGCTATGTGAGTTACATGTGGGTGGCAGAAACATGCAGAAAAAAGAAGGAAATAAAAAGAGGCAGCGAACAGACATGGAGAGGTTCAGAGAGTCCGAGTTCTGCAGAGAAGAAGAGAAATGAGTCTAGGTATTTTTTGCATGAGTCAAGTTGTGAGTCTGAAGAGCAGTTTTGTATGTGACTAGAATAGTTTTGTAAGGAGTATATAGTAGATTCAGTGTAGTATCATGTGCAAATTTTGATGGAGAGTGCATGTCACCTTGTAATGCATTAATGATAGAATGTATGAGACCATAGGGCACTATTCCTGATGAATTATGAGTCTATTGTTCTATGTATGCCACTGTTTGAATGGAAATAATATAATTTTTTTGTTATTCATGTCATTTACTTTGTTGATTATGAGTTCAATGGATGAATGTGATGTTGTTGCATGTTGCTAATATCATAATGAATTGTATATTGTGTGGATGTCAACTTGAGTGGTTATGGGTGCTCACTGGCAACAGAGCGACACCAGAAGGGTGATAAGGTTACTTAGAGATTATACAAAATAATACCCTATTACTAGAAGTCAGATCTAATTTGGTTTCTTATTCAAAGTGTAGGTCAGCCATCAAAATTATTTATCTCTTCTGATTGATTAAAAATAAAAACCCCATAACAAGGTAAAGAATGATTTATAATTTAGATATAGAGGGATATATGGGTGGTTTTTATTTTCTCTTCTTATTATAAGTCTATGTTACTTGAAATTTTTTGGTTGTGATCAGAGGTATAAGTAGAGATGTTAGTTTCTTCCAGTGAATCACCATTTGTTGAGTCCTCAACACACCCTTAAAATTTTCAAGTTTTGGGTACCACTTTTACTTTTAATCATTTTGCACCTTCTGCTTTTAGCTTTACATAGGTTGCATATTTTTCCTTTGTTAAGTTTATGGATTTTTTCCTTTGTTTTCTTTTCATTTAAAATCTCAAGAAAATCCAAAACATATTTTGTTTTGTATCAGGGAAGAAAAACAAAATAAAGAATTCAAAAAGGAGAAAAAATCGCAACCTTTTTTAAAAGTGTCGATGAACTCATCAAGGGTTGATGTCAAAATAAATTAAGAGATAAATTTTCAAAAGGGCCAATGAAGTTATTGAGTCAGGATTTTAAACAGAGAAATAGTAACAAGAGGCCAAAATACCCGACCCAACGGAGCCTTAAATAATTTGTCAACAACTTCATTGGCGTCAAAGGGTAGTCACTAGAAAATATGAAGAGGTCTTATATTCGATCTATCGTCGATGGGGTTGTCAACATCGATTGAAATCACATGAATAAAATCATAAATGTAAATGAACACCATGATCATAGATATACTATGGGATGAGATTCTTCATTGCTATCCATTTGATCATGGGCTTGGGTAAATCATGATAGTTGAAACTTATCTCTTGGAGGGCCCCATTCGAAGAATATGAAAAATATCTTATTCAGTGACATGTCACCTTTCATGTTGATGTCTATAATTTCCATTTCACCCTCCATAGTCACTACCACGTTGACTTTCATACCGTCCATGTCATATTATGTACTACATTCATGCCACATCATCTGCCAGTTCACCTACTACATCAGCTACATACATCATTGCACACATCACCATTGTACGGATAACCATCGGTGGTTGGGGGTTTTGGGTGAACTATTATGGTGCATGTGTGCTCATTCCATTTGATGCTAATGAAATCATTAGGAGTTGGATATATCATTTATCCTTTCAATTTTTTCACACGACATTTCTCTCTGATGGTCGAAGAGTGTTTTCTTGGTAGACCAATCTTGTTGTCTGGTCATGAGGGAGAGTAAACCTAAATGATTGAAAAATATCAACTTGCGCCTCATCCATTCCTTATGGTTTCACTGATTTCATCTTCATGTGACATGTTAGTAGACCACATTTCCATTCAATCATCGACATGTCATTGTTTTCATTTTCCCTGCCACATCAAACATCCAGTCATCATGAAAAGTTTGCACGCTACATCACCTTATACACTCATTTTACACATCGGCATGACCATACACTACCACATCAGTCGTCCACATCTGACATTTTTCTGAGTTCGTGACATAAAAAAAATAAGAAGAGTTCGTGACATGGGAATGATGTGGCATGATGACACATTTTGCCGACGTCGATGAACTCGTTAGATGTCAGTAGTTTTTGAAAAGCATATTTAAATATCATGCACAAAATCACTTTTTCGATCATCAATAGACTAATGAGTTCACAATTAATCGCAACTTCTTGTTTCACCATAATGATAAATCTCGTTTGTCGAAAATTTTAACATAAACAATGGCCACTCATGGGATATGTACTTCCATGTCATCTTCATAGATGATCAAGTCATCACACCATGTGTCTAGTCATACCTTTCCATGTCATCTTTTGTACTTTACTCATACACCTCAGTCAACACATATCCTTCCACATCATCATATGGACCCATGTGTATTTCCACGCCATCATAAGGTATCATGGAAAGGAACTGATGAACTATCAACATAGGTGGAAATCCTATGGTTGCATAAAGAGTAACAAGAATTCACCGATCACTAATGAAATGAATATTAGTCATTCAATCATGTGTGAGAATAGATGTTGACCATTGATCCTCCCACATGAGCTATGCTAAAAAATGTCGTGTTTTTCCCAAGAACATAAAACATTCTAAATGTTTCCAATGAGAAAAGAACCCAGTATTGTATTTTTGCGATAACGTTTGATTCGAACTCCGTTTGAGGCATGCCTTATACCGTTAGAAATTTATTATTGAGATCTAAAACGTTTTAGTTATATTTTTTTGTGATTCGACATTTTTTGGTTATGGTTTTGTAAATAAATATATGACATGTAGAATTCTTACGATTTTTTCGTGACAACTTTTGATTCTGATTCTCATTTTAAGAATTCCATATATAATTGAAGATATATTTCCAATTATATATGGAATTCTTA
>JASDQU010107908.1:59957-77403 GCA_032191745.1 Picea mariana | reverse complement strand
AAAGAAAATCAAGCTGAGGGAAGTGACTTGAATATTTCATTTTAAGATCAATAAATTGTTTTTATGATAAATTTATTACAATATATTTTTATTCCTAATATACATTTTTTATGATCCAGCTACATGCAAAGGGAATCGTTTAGCATGATGAGAAGAATTTCAATATTGCATGTTTCAAACTGGTAGATTTCCATCAACAGACAAACATAAGCATGAGAACAAAATTGGAAGAATTGGTGACTAGGTGCATGAACATTCCAATTTTAGAAGAGAATTATTACTAAAGATTGAATAATGACTCACCTGGAGTTAGTTGTTCCTAAAACAAAATAAAAAAAATCAAATAAAAGATGCATGCATGAAGTTGTTAAAGAAAGAACAATGGGTTGAAATATTTAATCAAGGAAAGATTTATGAGGTTGAGCATGCATGAATTGAAGTCGGAAGGTGATTGGATATGTGGCTAAATGCATGGATTTTTGCATGGATGATTTATCAATACTTTTGTTCACTGAAGATGCAAATTACATGAGGATATTGCATGTCTTTTATTAAAGTCAATTTTATTGTTATTCCATAGTTAAATTATTTTTTATCTTATAAATAAAGAGATCAACCTCTTAGTAAAAGGTCTTTGATCTCTATAATTATTTCAAGAGATTTTCGATCTCTGAAGGGATTTCAAGTGGATTGTAACTAAAGAATTATTTCAAGGCTGAATTCAGAAACTCTTCGGAGTAAAGACATTTTGGTTTGTTGAATTTTTGTGTGTTTATTCATCATCATGGATTATTCTACAACTAATTAAATGTTGTAGGCATCTAGTAAGAATTTCAATACTTTTAAGATATCTTATTTGGTATACATTCGGTAAATTATAATTTTCTTTATTAGTTAATATTCATTTTCCATTATCTGGGATATTGTGGAATTATTTTTTAATGTCTCGTAGTTAAATTTTATCTCTTTCTATTGTTAATTAGTTATTGTTTCCTATATGCCATTTAATGAGTAATGTATTCTTAGTGGAATTGTTTCTTCTGGAATATAAAGCCTTAGATAGTTTTCATTGATTGTTTCCATAGGTTATCCTCAATATAGATTTCTCCAAAATCCTTAGATTACTTATTTTCTACAGTAGATATACTTAAAACACAAAACAATATAAAAAAAAACAGATAAATTTTAAATCCCATCAAACGGTTGTCAGACCATTAACCTTGAGAATTATTCCATACAAAAAATGGAAGAGTCTAATTGGGCTTCTTCCTTGGGTTTAATCCCTACTGTTGAGGATAGGGAACTTAGCCCCCTCAACAACATTGGTGCTAGAAAGAGTGCTTGGATGACAAGCCGACCCATGTAGAGTTATTATTCTAAAATGTATTAACAACCCATGCCTCCTATCCATATTCCTGCATGGGATCATGGTTTTAGTATCCCGAGACCATTGCATGGTATCTCAAAAAAGACAGTATATCTCTTGTCTAAAATAAAATTTGATGGTGAAAATAATATCTCTGCATATAGGCATCTTAGTGAATTTAATATTGCATGTAACAATATTAAGGTTTTTCAAGATATTGAAATATGTAGATTATTTACTCTCACATTGGAAGGACGAATTCATGCTTGGTATAAGTCATTTCCAGATGAATCAATTCATAGTTGGAAACAATTCATGGAATTTTTCCTATATGCACATGATAACTACGATTATGATGAACTGTATGATGAACTTAATAAAAAATGAAAATGAAAGATGAATCTTTTGATGAATTTTTATTAAGGGTTGTACCATTTTATGATAGATTTTGTGAAAGTGGCAAACCCTCTATATCTCAATTGTTTACCTTGTGCTCCTATTTATTTTCTTTTCCTGAAGAGGAAAAGTCATCAATGAGTAATGAGAAGGATATGAGTTATCAAGAGTATCCTCCACTAAAATTTATTATATCATAATTTCATGAACAAGGTAATCAAGAATAAAATGATTATGAATAGATTTGTAATGAACTGGTAGAAATTTCTAGGAACATAAATGAACCTCTAGATGATTTTTGTCAAAGATGCATGTAAATTTGTTGTAGGTTTCCTGAAAAAAATATACCTCCCATCCAAGAAATCCTTGACTAGTTTACATACCTTCTCTTTTTCCCCGAAGAAAGTGGTGTAGTCTCAAACAAAGAGGAAAATTCTCAGCATCCTAATTGTTTCCCACATGATATTTCACTCTCACTATTTCTTGAGACATATTCATTACAAATACCATTGGAACAAGTGGGATCACCAAAAATAAATTGTTTTCCCATTATAGAAACTAATGATGTGGAAGTCATGAACTTGGGAAATATTATAGAAAAAGACAATTTGGAAATCAAAAACACCTCCAACTTACAAGAAATTATTTTTCAAGATTTTGATCCAAATTTACATGATAGATTTTTCAGTATTTTCACAACCTAAAAAAGTATTTTCGTTAGTGAAACATCTCATACTGATATTCATGCCTCTTTTTCCTTACAATATGATTTCAAAGAACAGTTTCAAGGTAGTATTTTAAATGATGTTTCCAAGCTAGTTTTTAATGACAAATCAATTTCCAATGTTGCTATAAATTTGATCAATGATTTGAAATCCAAGGAAATAGAGTTGGTATGTTCCAATGATGATCATAAACAATGGGAAGATAATGAAAAATATATGATTTATGAATTGTACTCTTTCATTGAAACAAGTAAATTTACAACAGGAATTAAAGTAGAACATACTAAGAAGGTTATATCATTTGTTGAGCCTAAAGATCAAAAGGATAATCAATATTTTTCTATTTGTGAAAATGATATTGCTGAATAAGTCAATTCGATTTCATAATATGAAAACTTTTATGACCTCTACTGAGATTTATTTGATTCATCATCTTGTCATATATTTTTTACCCTTCTTTTGGAAATAAAATATAGAATGATGCAGGAAACCATGAAGATTTTCGAACATGTATTGATCAAACATATGATGAGAGTAAATGTTAATTCAATGTGAAAAATTTTAATAATTCCTTACAATCAGAACTTCTTGAATATAAGGAAACAAAGTTTGATTATGATAGTCCTATTTTTTATAACAATGTTTCTTTTCAGGAATTGGATTCGAGAATTGATATAGCATGCATGGAAATTACTCAACTTGAAATTGTTAATCTCTTTGAACAGATGCAAATGCTAGAAAAGATAGAGCAAGGAGTACCAAAAAAATTTCCATCCCTTCATGGAGGGACAATAACAGGTAAGCATCCCATAATCATACATAACGATGGAATTAGTGGGATAAATAAAAAAAGAATTAATATCAATTGAATTTATTTTGAAAATGCAAACTAATTGCTATGAGCGAGTACACTTCTTACATTTGTATTCCTTTTTAATATCCTAACATCGCCAAAATGGTTTTAAAGATATCATTGGAGACTTGTTGGAATTATATTTTGCCAAGAAATTTTCTCAAACCAGTAAGTGTCCCATAATTTTTTTGTTTTGAAACAATTGCATAATGTTTTAATTCGTTCAATCAAACAATACCTTATGCCTCATCTACACAAGCCTACACTATGCCTTGATAGTATGATTAATATCAAGGTAATTAAATGGTTACATTGGATTTATGAATTCACATAGTATTGGTTGAGCCATTGTAGGTTAGGGTAAGAGTATCTTAATTTATTTTATTTTTTGAACAAGATGTTGATTCAATTTTGGTTTCTTGAATAAAATCCACCAGAATATAATGTAGTTATGGTTTTTAATTATTTTTACATAATATTTTTTCTTTTTTCTTTGTTTCAATCATTCACCTTAGAATTTATTTTAGTTATGCTCTGATTTTAAGTTTTGTTTTGTTTTTCTTAAGCTTGGTTTTATTTTATTTTTTCATAGTTTTAGTTTTGATTTTCATAGTTGATTTTCATGATTCTTACTTTGCATGTTTTGTTTGCTACCGCATGATTTGTATGTTTGATTTTTGTTTTTTTTTTTCTTAAAAGAAATTTGGGGAATGTTGAGTTTTCAACATTTGGTCTGTGGAACGGGACATTCTAGTTCTCTACTAAAAACCTTATTTGTTTTAAATATAAAAAGTAAAGTAAGTTGACAAAGAGCATGAGTAGGAGTCAGAAAGTACTTATAGTACTTATAGATTCTTTTATATGTGAGTTTGAAAAAATATAATGTTTTTTTGGTGGTGGAAATGGCTATTATCAAATATGAAAAGATTAAAAAAATCATGTACTCTAGAAATCATGATCTAAATGATGAATGAGAAATTAATGAATGTCTTAATTCTTTTACAATGGGTAAGATTTAAACCCTAGGGGCCTAATTCATCCCTTCACTAAAAAAATTCATCCTCCTAGACTCAGATACATATCCCACAAAGTATCCAATAATGGCTACATATGCTTTGCATTATAATAATTAGAAAAATAAATCAAAAGGAAATATTGATGTTAAGGAGGGAATGTAAACATCTTTGTCGGGGCTATGGATTCTCACTGATAGTGGAGCAAGGTCTGTGATATCAGGGTGACTTTTTCGGGGCTATGGATGCTCGTTGGAAGCGAAGAGACACCAGAAGGATGATAAGGTTACTCATAGATAATACAAAATAATACCCTAATACTAGAAGTCATATCTAATTTGGTTTCTTATTCAAAGTGTACGTCAATGATCAAAATGACTTATCTTTTGTGATTGATTAAAAATCAAAACCCCATGATAAAGTAAAGAATGATTTATAATTTACATATAGAGGGATCTATGGGTGGTTTTTGTTTTCTCTTCTTGTTATAAGTCTATATTACTTGAAATTGTTTGGTTGTGATAGGAGGTATAAGCAAAGATGATATCTTCATCCAGTGAATTTTCATTTGTTGAGTCCTCAACACACCCTTAAAATTTTCAGTTTTTGGGTACCATTTTTCATTTTAATCATTTTGTGCCTTCTTATTTTATCTTTACATAGTTTGCATATTTTTACTTTGTTAAGTTTACGCATTTTATCCTTTGTTTTATTTGCATTTAAAATCTCAAGAAAATCCAAAAATTCTCTTGTTTTGCATCAGGGAAGAAAAACAAAAGAAAGAATTGAAAAGAGAGAAAAATTGAAACCTTTTCCAAAAGTGTTGATGAACTCATCGAGGGTTTGGGCTGAAATAACTTAATAGAGAACTTTTCAAAAGGCCCAATGAAGTTATTGGGACGAGAGTTTAAACATAGAAATAACAACAAGAGTCCAAAAGACCCAAACCTATGGATCCTTAAAGAATTTGTCGATGAATTCATCATCGTTGAGTAGTCACTCAAAAATATGAAGAGGTCTTATATTCATCTCATCGTCAATGGGGCTGTCGACATTGGTTGAAATCATGTGAATAAGAAAATAAAGGCACATGAAAACCTCGACCATCGATAGACCATGGGATGAGGTTCATCATTGATAACCATTTGATCATGGCCTTGGGTAAATCGTGATAGTTGAAACTTATCTCTTGGAGGGCCCCATTCAAAGAATATGATCGATGTCCTATTGACTGCCACATTGACGTCCTTACTTTCCATGTCACCCGCCACATCAACTTCCATACCTTCCACATCATCCTCCATACTACATTCTTCCCATGTCATCCACCAGGTCACCTACCATGTCAGCTACATACATCATTACACATGTCACCACTATATAGAAAACCATTGATAGGATAGGGTTTTGGGTGAAAATTTATGGTGCATTTATGTTCATGCTAATCGATGTTGATGAACTAATCAAGAGTTGGTTGGATAATTTATCCTTTCAAGTTTTTCACACAATGTTTCTCTCTGATGGTCGATGATCATTTTCTTAGGAGACTAATCCTGTCGTCTGGTCATGAGGGCGAGTAAATCTAAAATGTTGAAAAATATTAACTAGTGCCTCATCTATTCCTTATTATTTCACTCATTTCCTTGTCATGCGACATGTCAGTAGACCACATTACCATTCAATCGTCAACCCATCATTGTTTTCATTTTCCCTGCCACATCAGACATCTATTCATCAAGACATGTTTGCATGTCACATCACCTATTACACTCATTTTTTCATGTCGGCATGACCATACACTACCACATCATTGTATGGTTCCACGTCATCATTTCCAAGTCATCAATTGTACAATGACACATCATCATTCCACATCATGCCCACATCATGGATTCTGGTTCATTTTTTCATATCAATCATCCACATCATATGCCACATGTATCACTGCATCATCCTGCCATGCCAGCTCATGTTTCATTGCATACATAATCATGGTACGAGTTTTGTTTTGGTCATCGTTGATCAGGAGGTTTTAATTACATATTCTAGCAATTGGGCACACTTTTCATCAACACCAATGAACCAATCAGGCGTCAATAGGTTTTGACAAGCATCATTAAATATCCTACACAAAATTTCTTTGTCAATCATCAATATACTAATGAGTTCACAATTAATCAACACTGCTTGTTTCACCATAACAATGAATATCAGTCGTCAAAAAGTTTAACATAAACAATAGCCACGTATGGGCTCTGTATTGCCATGTCACCTGTGTACATGATCACGTCATCATGCCAAGTGTCTATTCATACCATTCCATGTCATATTTTTTACTTTACTTGTGCACCTCAGTCAAAACATATCCTTCCACATCATCGTATGGACCCATGTGTATTTCCAAATCATCATAAGGTATCATGGAAAGGCATTGATGAACTATCGGCATCAACAAAAATCCTATGGGTAAGTAAAGAGTAACAAGAATTCGTCGATCTCTTTTGAAATTAATCTTAATCATTCAATCACCTGTGAGAATATATGTTGACCATTGATCCTCCCACATGATCTATGCTAAAAAATGCCATGTTTTCCTAAGCATAGAAAAAATTCTAAAAGTCACCAATGAGAGAAGAACCCAGTTTTGTATTTTTGTAATAAATTTTGATTCCAAAATTCATTTGAGGCATTTCTTATAACATTGGAAATATCTCCCTGAGCGCTACAAATTATTATTTATACTCTTTTCGTTATTCTACAATTTGTACTTACATTTTTTTAAATAAATCTACGACATTTAGAATTCTTATGTTTTTTTGGTGATAACTTCTAATTCTGATCCCATTTTTAAGAATGTCATATATCATTGGAAATTAATATTCAATAGCTACAACTTTTATTTATAAGTTTTTATTGATTTTTCATGGTTTGTTTCGGGTTTACGAAATAAAGGAAATATAGGTACATGCAAATGGAATCATTTAGCATGATGAGAAGAATTTCAGTATTGCATGTTGCAAACTGGTAGGTTTTTGTCAGTTGAAAAACACAAGCATGAGAACAGAGTTGGAAGAATTGGTGATCCGGTGCATGAACATTCCAATTTTAGAAGAGAACTATTATTAAATATTAAATAATGAATCAACCTGAGTTAATTGTTCCTAAAACAAAATCAAATAAAAAATCAAATTAAATATGCATGCATGATGTTGCTAAAGAAAGAACAATGGGTTGAATTATTTAATCAAGGAAATATTTATGAGGTTAATCATGAAAGAATTGAAGTCGGATGTTAATTGGAGATGTGACTAAATGCATGGATTTTTGCATGGATTATTTATCAAGACTTTCGTTCACCGAAGATGCAAGTTAAATGAGGAGATTGTTAAGTACAAAAGTTCTAAATACAACAACACCATAATATATCTAGAGAGCAATAGATAAAATCAACACTTTATTATTATAGAAAACCCTTGAGGTAGGGAAACATCATACAATGGATCCTATTATGGAAGCGAAACTCTCCTTTTCACTTTCCTCTCCGAGGGGACATCCTCCTATTGAGCTACACACTCCAAATATAATACTTCTCTTCATATCTCATTAAATTTCTTGAACCCCTTTATATAGTTCTACCAACCACCTAAGAACATTCTAGAGGAGGAATATTCTATAACAAGAACCTTCTAAGAAGTCCTCAGACATTTATTATATCTAAATACCATAGTGGGCCTTATTTAATACTATGGTGGACCTAGTCCACCTTACATTGAATGACCTCTACTATTATTACTATCATCCCTATGGGCCCCTCACTAGCTCTCTAGATACCTAACCTTCCATCCCCCTTATGAAAGCATTGTCCCCAACACTTGTTATGAGGGTGTAAAACCATATACCAAGGTCCCATGGATAAGTGTGGACCATAGCGTTGAAGTAGACTAGAGAAATAGGGTCCCATGGAGAAATGAAAGCCATGACGCTAAAGTATTCCAACCACCATTGTAAACTAGAATCCCATGTCCAATTTCTCATATGAACTCCATGCAGAATATATCGGAACCTAATAACCAATTGAAAATGATGCTCGAAATATTGACACATGTCATGTGGATCCAAATAAGAATATCCATCCACATAGTGGGAAAGGGTTGTATCTGAATCCAAATGAGTAATACCACTGTATAATATGCATGATGGACACTGGTAATCATAATTGGCTCCTAAATTGTTATATTGATGTTCTCTACACAAGGTGGAGTAGAGTCATCAAATAAAATATGAAAGTGGTTGTCGTCCCCAAAATGACAACTATCCATATACCAATCATCCCAATCAGAATCTAAATCATACCAAGCATATACTTCTTGATTATATTCATCCATAGTATCCACTATAAGATGTGTCTCTTTTATTCTAGCCAAGGACCTTTGAATATTGTGACAATTGTCCCTGAGATCTTGTAGACTCTCTTCCAGGGCTTCAAACTTTCGTATAACTCCCATCATGATTTGAGATCCAATATCCATTGGAAACACCACATATAATATACCAAACTAAATATATTAATTTTTTTATCCAATGGAACTAATATGGTAGCAATCTGAGCAGCCTGTGAAAATTTATGAACTCTACAGTCCTGTCATCATCACGAAAACCCCGCCAAAATGGTTGATTTTAAATCAGAGATATATTCACTTCCAAAACTCCAATTCGAATAGTTGTTTTTTTTAATTTGGGTGAAATTGTGAGAGGAACTCATATCAATAATTTTGTTTGGAAAATTCCACCTCGGGTGCTATAGAAATAAAAAGAAAAGTGCACAGTCGTCCATGGAAAAAACCTTGAAAATTACAGATTTTAAAATGTTGATAACTCCACTTCCCAAACTCCGTTTCAGATGATTTGTTTTTTGAATTGGTTGTTTTCTGAGAGGAACTCAGATATACAACTAGTTTCTACAAATTTGTCACATAAATCTACAAAAATCATTCAGAATGTTGCGTCCCTCTTTTGCTTCTCCGAAAAAATCTGCAAAAATAGAAAAACAAAATTGCCCCTTTTTTGTGGTCGAGGAAAGTGTTTTGATACCAGTTGTTAAGTACCAAAGTTATGAATACAAAAACACCACAATATATAGAGAGATAAATAGATAAAACCAACACTTTATTATTATAGAAAACCCTTCACGTAGTGAAACACTATACAATGGATCCTATTATGGAAGGGATCCTCTCCTGTTCACTTGCCTCTTCGAGGGGGAATCCTTCTATTGTGATACATGCTCCAAATGCAATACCTCTCTTCATATCTCATTACATTCCTTGAACCCATTTATATAGTGCTGCAAATCACATTTAGAACATTCTAGAGGAGGATTCTTCTAGAAGCAGAACCTTCTAAGAAGTCATCTTACATTTATTATATATAACTACCATAGTGGACCTTATTTAATACTATAGTGGACCTAGTTCACCTTACATTGAATGGCCTCTACTTTTATCACTATGGGCCCTTTGAGCCCCCCACTACCTCTCTAGATACCTAACAATAGTGATACTAGTAGAAACCATTCAATGTAAGGTGGACTAGGTCCACTATAGTATTAAATAACACCCACTATGGTAGTTAGATATAATAAATGTAAGAGGACTTCTTAGAAGGTTATGCTTATAGAAGATTCCTCCTCTAGAATGTTCTTAGGTGGTTGGTAGCACTATATAAATGGGTTCAAGCAATTTAATGAGATATGAAGAGAAGTATTGTATTTGGAGCGTGTATCTCAATAAGAGGATGTCCCCTTGAAGAGGAAAGTGAACATGAGAGGATCCCTTCCATAATAATATCCATTGTATGGTGTTTCCCTACCTCAAGGGTTTTTTATAATAATAAAGTGTTGGTTTTATCTATTACTGTCTAGATATATTGTGTTTTTGTTGTATTCATAACTTTCGTACTCAACAATTGGTATCAGAGCACTTTCCTTAGCCAAATAAGGGAAGAAATGTTTGGGTCATTTTGTAGATTTATTCAAAGGAAAAAAGGGGGTGGTGCATTTCAAGCTCATTTATGAAATTGTTTGCTCATAATTTGCAGAAAATAAGTGGATATTTGAATTCCTCTAGGAAAAATACCCAATTTCAAAAAACAAACCAGCCGAAACAGAGTCTCGGAAGTGAATTTATCATCATTTTAAATTTGGCAATTTTCATGGTTTTTCCGGAAAAAAGTCACGTGATTTGCACAGTAAGTTATTTTTATAAATCCTAGTTTTTTGTTGAAGATTTATTCCAAGCGAGATTCTTTTTACTGGAAGATAAGATTACCCTAGTATTGAATAATGTATACAATCTCACAAGTCACTATGGAAAGTAAAGTGGAAATCTTTCATAGACTAGGGTTTCAACGATGATTCTCTCATATGGTGGCAATCATTTGACTATTCTGAAAGGATGTCATTTTCTAAGGAAGAACTTGAAAGATTAATTTTATAAAACTGGCCTCATATGAAGTGTTAGGATAAAGACATCATCGAGGTTTTACTTTCATGTGGAAAATATATATTACAGGTTCATGGTTGTATTCATAAAGAAAATGTAATTGTTTCTATTAACCCTAGTTGCCAACAAAATTTTATCAATGTTCAGTTGGTTAATAGATTGCAAGTTCCTGCAAAGAATATCCAGAGCACATAGGTTGAGGGTAAAAATGTTCAATTTTGTACATATTTGAAGCTCATTATTGATAAATGAGTGTTGCATTTTGATTTCCATGCTATATATTTGGATGATGTAGATATTGTTTTGGAATATCCTTGGATGGAATCAGTTGGTACAGTTAACATTAATATGAAAAATAAGATTCTAAAACTTTGGTACAATAAAAAGAAAATCACTTTATAGGTTGTGTCTCTTAGCTAGAAAGATGGGCCCACAGAGACTAAAAAGAAGTTATCGTCGATTCTGAAGTTGAATAAGAGGAAGATTCTATAGAAGGAGATGAAACAAAACCACAGAAAGGGAATAATAAGGAAGCCAAGGAGGTAATTGACTCAAAGGCACAATGTGTTGCGGATTTGAAGAAAAAAGAACATATTCCTACAATTGTTGTATATCACCATCCACATCATATAGAGAAACAACAATCATCAAGTCAAGGGCATGGGCATCAACACATGTATGCACTAGTAGGGCACCATAAAGGAAATCGATCAATAGATGCATGGAGGACTACTAGAATTGCAGGAAGACATTAGGTTAGAGAAACAATCCTATGGCAACATCAAAAAGATGTCGATATAGATTAGGGTGGCAAGGAAGAAGTTAGATATCATGTTTGTCTTCCATTAGGATGGATGGATGGTCGTACTTGGTACTAGTTGGATACATTTCTTAGTAAATCATATTGTATGGTTTGTTCCCGTGTTTCGAGGATGAAACATGTGAAGGGGGATGGAATGTAGTATACCTAGGGAGGTAATATGGGGTACCTAGGGAAGTACCCAATGGGAATGTGGTTATGTATTATTAATGGAGGCCATTCAATGTAAGGTGTAATAGGTCCACTATATTATTAAATAAGTTCCATTATGGTAGTTAGATATAATAAATAGTCTTTCTAGAAGATTCCTTCTATAGAATGTTCCTAGAAGATAGAGAATTCTATATAAATAATTGTAAGCAATGTATTGAAGAATAGTGAAGAATAGTGTGAATGTAGCAAGGATTGCTTGAGGAGTGCATTCCTTCCATATGGAATAATATATGGTGTTACCTTACCTCAATGGTTTTGACTATTTCTTGTGTCGAATATTTTGTGAATGGTTTGGTTTATTCTTAGTTATTTCTGAAGTATATTTGCAGATATATAACAAAGATTGCATGAATTTTAATAAAGTCAATTTTATTTGTATTCTATAATTAAATTAGTTTTTATCTTACAAATAAAGAGATAAATCTCTTAGTAAAAGTTCTTTGATCTCTAGAACTATTTCAAGAGATTTTCAATCTCTGAAGGGATTTCAAGAAGATTGTAACTGAAGAATTATTTCAAGGTTAAATTTAGAAACTCTTAGAAGTCAAGACATTTTGCTTTTCTAAATTTATATGTGTGTATTCATCATGGTGGATTATTATACAATTGATTAAATGTTGTAGGCATCTAGTAAGAATTTCAATACTTTTAATCTATCTTATTTGGTTGAATGAATTGTTGGATACTTTCGGTAAATTAACATTTTTTTGTTAGTTAATCTTCATTTTCCGTTATCTGGGATATTGTGGAATTATTGTCGAATGTCTCGCAGTTAAATTTTATCTCTTTTTGTTGTTAATTAGTTATTGTTTCTTGGATGTTATCTTATGATTAATATATTCTTAGTGGAATTATTTCTTCTGGAATCTAAAGTCTTAGATAGTTTTCATTGATTGTTGCCATAGGTTATCCTCAACGTGGATTTATCCAAAATCCTTAGTTTACTTCTTTTCTGTAGTAGATATACTTAAAACGCAAAACAATAAAAAAAACGAAATCAAATAACTTTTAACGCTCATCGAACGGTTGTCAGACCATTAACCTCGAGGATTATTTCATACCATACAGGGAAGAGTATAATTGGGCCTCTTTCTTGGGTTTAATCCCTATTGTTGAGGATAAGGAATTTACAACCTTCAACAAGGGGATTTTTCTCTATTTTAGTTTTTATTTCATTTTTTTATTGTTTTCCCTAAATATACTAAAATAGGTTTTTTCCTATAACACCAAAAATAGCTTTGGTTTAAATAATATCTTGATTTTATTCTAAGTCTAATTTGTTCTCAAAAATATGAAAAAAACTATAGGGTTTAGGGTTTAGTTTTATCCTTAAATGATAAAAATTCAAAAATTACTAACATTTTAATTTTAAGTGCTTGAAGATCCCTATTGAATGTATAAATTCCTCCAAAGAATTTGATTGATACTCCCCAATTGAAAAGTGAAGAGTAAGAAAGAAGATTGTATTTTTTTTTCCAAAGAAGAAAGGAGATTGTATTTATGTGAGAAGAATTAGGGACAAAATTATATTTTAAAATGAATGTGGGATTTAGAAAAGAAAAGAAAAAGGTAATAAAATAATTTAATTACATAAATTTATGACAAATAAAAGTAGCCAAAATTTTGATTAATTGAAACATCCTAAAATATTAAATAGAAGGGTTATAATGTAAATTATAAAATAATAAATATAGTTTATAGTTAATATGGGAGGGATCTTTTTGATCCAGATTTTATGAGCATAACGAAATGAATACAGATTATTAACAGGTGCTTAACACAAAATAATAGAGATATAGTAAAATTGGTTTTCTATTCAATAAGGAAATAAGTTGAAAACTGCAAAATGCAACGGAAACAAGCTTGCTGGAATGGTGGCGACTTATCTCTGAGAAGAGATGTGACGGTTATGCTCATTCACAAGAAGATGATTACAATGAGGCTCTGAAGGCATTTTTACAATAAGAAGGAATGTCAAAAACCCTAGACATCCAAAAACCTAACCCTAGGAGATGAAGCGCCAAAAGTCATGTGGGCCCGTTTGGGTAAGTTAGTACATCAACTTCCCGAGGTCGTAACTTTTGCATACGATCTTTGTTTTAGGCGTATGATATACCGTTGGAAAGGTATCAATGAGGAGATTAATTTTATGCATAATATCAAAGAAACTTACATATTTCAAACCTATTTTTCCAAAAAACATCATTTAGGCCCTCAAAACGGCTCCAAAAGTAAAAACTGCTAAAAATAGTAAATTACCAAAATTGTCAGAAAACTATTTTGAGCTAGTTGGAAAAGGTGGGTGGCCATCGATATCCATATGGATCAATCCTCCCTCATTAGGAATCAATGGTCTCCATTGCGTTGAGGTCCCCCATCAGATGAGGAAATTTTTGTTGAATTTGGCCTAGGGTGAGCCACTTGCCTTGGTGCAAGAGCTGCCCTGCTTTGACGACTCGATAAAGTTGGATCCTTTGTTGTTGAGTGCCCTTGATTTTTTTGTCCACAATATGATCATTGGATGCCTGTTGTATGAAGTTGGGGTTGAGCTCTATTGGTGTCAGTTGTTCTGCTACTTCTGAGGTGTCCAATAATGGTGGGAAATAAGGGTGAAGGAGATCCACGTTGAACACTGGGTGCAAACCAAGGAACGAAGGAATGTTGAGCTCAAAAGAATTATCCCCCATGGCCTTGGTGATAGTGTATGACCCATAATGGAGTGGGTGAAGCTTCTAATGGGTTCCTATAAGGCATTCTTTCTACAAGTGCAACCAAACTTTGTTTCCCACCTGAAACTTATATGGCACCCGATGTTGATCATGGTGTTGTTTGTACTTGTCATTGGACTTTTTTAGGATATCCTGAACATGTTGGTGGATGTGTTGGATCTACTCAATGAACCGGGTGGCTTTGTCAGCTTCAGTTGGAGAAGGAGATGAGTCAGTCGAGGTGACCGCAAGGGGAAGTGCAACATCTATGGGACCCAATGGTTGGAATCCCAACCCCACATGAAAGGGGTTGTGGTTGGTTGAGCTATGCAGGGCTCGTTTGTAGCTATTCTAGACATAGGGAAGGCTTGCATCCCATGTGCTAGGGTGTTTTGAATTATACATGCAAAGGATATGCACAATCATTCAATTTACAACCTCGGTTTGGCCATCTGTCTAGGGGTGGAAGGCCATGGATTTGGTGAGCTTGGTGTCCAGTAGACTAGAATCTCGACAAGAGTGTGTTGAGAAATCGACAATCCCGATCTAAGACAATGGTTTATGGGATTCCAAAATGTACCTAGACTTGTTCAAAGAAGAGCTTGGAAGTAGCCTCTATTGTGATGCTCTTCTTACAGGCAACCATAATCACCATCTTAGAAAAGTGATCATCAGCCACAAAAACACAGTCATTTCCCTGCTTGGTGGACGGGACGCCCGACATGTAGTCCATTGAGATGGATTCCCATGGCCTACTAGGAGTAGGAAGAGGGGTGTACAGGCCCTATTTCTTAGTGGTTAGTTTGGCAATAGCGTGGGAAGTGCAGCTGATATACTTGTTGACCTCTTGTCGAAGTTTTGGCCAGTAGAAATGTTTATGTAGCATCGCCACCTTCTTTTCGACACCGAAGTGTCCTGTCACCTGACTATAGTGGGCTTCCCAGATCAACTTCTTTCTCACTTTATGGAACACAGATATGGACTAGATGACACAATAACCCATCATGAATATGGAAATTATCGAAAACTACATTTGCACCCAACATTTGGTAGGTGGTGGCGAAGTCAAGGTCTGTCTCATAGATTTGGGGCCATCCAGAGGTCTCATGGCCGCAAGAGTCTAGCACCATGGTGAGTGACATGACTGGTGGTCTGCTGAGGCAATTAGTGACATGATTGGTGCTTCATGTTTTATACTTGATGTTGAGGTGGAATTGTTGCAAGTATGTGGACCACTTTTGATGGCGGTCATTCTACAATTTTCCCTATGTCTGCATGAACTACAGTGGCTTGTGATCAGTGTGGATGACTGTCTCCTTCCAAAGAATGTAATGTCTCCATTGGTGGCTGGCTTGCACAATGGAGTACATTTCTTTGTCATAATTAGGGTACTTACAGACAATATCTGATAGTGTCTCACTATGATTAGCCATGGGGTGGCTGTGCTGAGTGAGAACAAAGCCCATAGCATAGTATGAAGCATCTGTCTCGATCTCAAAGGGATGTTGCAGGTCTGGTAGTGAAAGTACTAGGGTTGAGCACAAGCGCTGCTTCAAATCATAAAACGCTTATTGTTAGGACGATCCCCACACAAATTTCACCTTACCACCACCCCTGTTTATTTGGTTGAGGGCCCATGCAATATGGGAGAATCCCACCATGAACCTGTAGTAGAAATTGGCAAGGCCCAAGAATCTCCGAAGCTCAGTGAGTGTGGTTGGGGCTGGCCAGTCACAGATGACTTGGAACTTGTCTGGATCCACATGTACGCCATGCTGATAAATGATGTAGCCTAGGTAATGGACACTGTCCATGCCAAAAGAGAATTTTTCCAAGTTGGCGTATAGCTTGTGCTGCCGCAGGGTGAGCAAAACCTGATGAATATGCTGCAAGTGTTCGGCCCAAGTCTTGTTGTAAATTAGAATGTCATCCAGATACACCACTACAAAATTATTGGTGAATGGTCGAGGATATTATCCATCATCCTCATGAAAGTGGCTGGAGCATTTGTCAAACCAAAGGGCATGACCAACCATTCAAAAAGGCCTCCCTTTGACTTGAAGGTAGTATTCCATACATCTATGTGTTCTATCGGGACCTAGTGGTAGCCAAACTTCAGATCAATCTTAATGAAGTATTTGTACCCCGTGAGTTGATCAAGGAGGTCGTTGATTTGGGGAATCGGGTACTGGTTTCTGACTGTGATTTTATTCAGAGCCCGGTAATCAATATAGAGTAGTCAGGTTCCATATTTCTTCTCTACCATCATGATTGGGCTACCACAAGGTGATGAGTTGGGATGGGTGTGCCCCTTGTGGAGCAGTTCTTGGATTTGTCTCTTGATCTCCTCATTCTCTAACAAAGAGAGATGATAGGCTAGCCCATTGGGAAACGGTGCGCTGGGGGTCATATCGATGGGGTGCTTGACCTGGAAGTGCAGAGGTACCTCTGTAGGTGAGGAGAATATATCTGAGTATTCTTCCATGACCTTATCTACTTTCTTCTGTTGTGTGGAGAGGTCGGTCGTAGAGACCCTAGATGTGGTTGTGATGTTTTGCTTATTTTGAGAGCGAATCACGAAGAAGACAAACTTTCCCATATGACAGATGACCTTCCTGCATTTCTTAGCAAAGATCAAGGAAATAACACTAGGTGGGATTGCCTCGGGTATCTTGTACAATTTCCTATTCAAAGTAATAATAACACTACAAGGCCTAGAATCATATACAACATGATGTTTCCATAAATAAGGTTGGCCCAAAAGAACATCACAAACTTCGAGAGGAGCAACATCACACAATACCTCATCTTTGAAGGGCTTGATGTCATACAATAGTTGACAATATTGGCTG
>JASDQU010107908.1:6841-33171 GCA_032191745.1 Picea mariana | reverse complement strand
GACGCGGAGATCTCTTACTTGGAAGAGCCATCCAATGGTGTAGGGTTTTGGGTGGTAGGGCCAGTCGCTTGACTACCTCTACTAAGATGAGGTTCTTCTGGCTACCGCTATCAATGATGAAGTGTAGTGAGGTGCCTTTTACCCACATCTGTGAATGGAAGAGGTGCTCTCCTTATTCTGGCTCATTTGGTTCACCAGGCTGGAGCTTGGTGGTAGAAACGGTGGCACTGGGTTCTGTGTCAATGATCTGTCTTTCGCTTTCTAGTTCTGGCTTAAAGTCATAATATGCATCTAATTCATAGGCTTTCAGGTTGGCCACCAGTGACTGCTTTGAGTGGCAGTCAGCAGTGTTATGATAAGGGCTCTTATGGAAGTCGCACCACTTCCCAATATACTTCTTTGTCTTTCCAGTGTCCTTTGCTTGCGGCTTGGACTAGTTTTCCTGATACTGTCCATCTTTTCTCTATCCTTTTTTCTGTGGGTTGGGGCCCCCCTTTCCTGGCTTTTGTTGTGAGGGGTTCCCAGGCACAAATTGTCGTGTCTTTTGTTTGAGCTTCTGCTCGATTTTAACGCCATATCGGTAGGTTGCGCCCAAGGATGAGATGTCCAAAAATTACATTTTGGCCTGGATGTATCTATGCAGAGATCCACGATACTTGAGCACCATATATCACTCTGAATCTTTGATACTCAGCTTTGTGCACAAGGTATGGAAGATATTTTTGAAATCTGGCACTACTTGGTCTCTTTCTTGCCGCAGTGTGGTCCATTTGGCATACAAGTCGTCATAACTTCCGACAGGGTAGTATTGTTCCTTAATAACATCCCTGAAGGATTCCCAGGTGGTCATGACTGAATATAATGAGGGTTTCTCTATTTCCTTTTGCTCACAGAAAATTTCCCACCAATCTTTGACATGGGGAACAGATTTGAGGAGCGCAAAAGTAATATTTTCTCTATTCAAAAAGTTATGGACAGAAAAATACCCTTCTAGTAGATTCAACCACTTGTCTACAGCATCTGCGTCTATCTAACCTTCAAATATAAGAATATCGAAGTTTATTTGTACTTGAAGGGGGCGGCACCTCCGTTCGAAGAAGATGCGTCGCCTGTTGGTAGCCGCTGAAGGATTTGCACAAAACTATCCATCATATCGTTCCTCTGTTGCGTGAGGGATTCCTCAATCAACAGTTTGAAAGGATATTCTATCTCATCATCTTTATTTTCTCCTGCTATGAGAGGTCACTTGGGCGTGCGAGAGCTTTTGTCCTCAAGAGAAACAAGCTCGAGACCAAACTCTTTATACTCCGACCTCGTTGGGGACATGCATTAAGACGACAAGGAGCAGACTGCTCTGATACCACTGATCTAGATTTTATGAGAAGAACAAAATGAATACAGATTATTAACAGATTCTTAACATAGAATAACAGAGATACAGTAAAACTGGTTTTCTATTCAATAACGAAATAAGCTAAAAACTGTAAAATGCAACGGAAACAATCTTGTTGGATGGTGGCAGCTTATCTCTGAGAAGAGATGTAACGGTTGCTCTCATTTGCAAGAAGATGATTAAAATGAGGCTTTGAAGGCCTTTTTACAATAATCATGAATGTCAAAAACCCTAGACATCCAAAAACCTAACCCTAGGAGATGAAGCTCCAAAAGTCATGTGGGCCCCGTTTCGGTAAGTTAGTACATCAACTTCTCGGGGTCGTAACTTTTGCATACGATCTCTGTTTTAGGTGTATGATAGACCATTGGAAAGGTATCATCGAGGAGATTCATTTTAGGTGCAATATCGAAGAAATTTCATATTTCAAACTTGGTTTCGCAAAAAACATCGTTTAGGGCCTCAAAACGGCTCTAGAAGTAAAAACTGCTAAAAATAGTAAATTACCAAATTTGCTAGAAAATTGTTTTGAGTCGGTTGGAAAAGGTGGGTGGCCATCGATATCCATCTGGATCACTTTTCGAGTCAAAATTTCATTCTCCAAGTTATAATTTATTTATGAAAGAGTGGATATAAGTTGATCATTATATGCTTTTAGTGAGAAATAATTAGTTCATCGTAATATAGGGGTTTATATTTTTGAGATACCAACATCTTGTTCATGTACCTCTTCTTTAAGACTAATAAATATTATGGAAATGACTCCAATATTAATGAATAGTTACAATTTTCACCTATTGAGGAATTTTATTTTAGTGCAATCAAGGCAATTGCGAATGTTAACAAACTTCCTAATTCTGAGGATTTTCAAGGCACCACTAACGAAGGGGAATAATATGATGTCAATATTTATTCTCAATAGTTTAATAATAATATTAATGATGTGGAAAATATTCAAGATCTACTTATAAGTGATGATTTTGATGACAATTTAAATGATTGGGATGATAATTTTCCTCTCAATGAGGACTTTAATGGAAGCAAGAATGACATTGATGATAACACATATATTATCCCTATCAAGACTTGTTATACAAGTGCTATTAATGATGATGTGAATACATATCTTCCAATTAGTGGATATTTCATTGGTAACATTTGTGTAGAGGAGAAAAATGAGAATTTTTCAGATGACAAAGCTATTAATAATGATGAATATTTTCCTCCAAGTGAGAAATTAAAATAAATGATAATGATGATAAATATTTTCTTCTAAGAAAAAATTTCAAAGGAACTAATGATGATGATGATGATGATTATGATGATGATGATTTTCCTCCGAGTGGGGATTTTAAGGTACCTATGATGATTATAATGATATTTATAATGACAATTGAGACTTTACTCCAAGTGGAGAATTTAAATGCATCGATAATGATGATGGTTATTTTCCTCCAAGTGAGGATTTCAAATACATAAACTATGATATTGTTGATGATAAAAAACTTTCCTCCAAGTGGGGAATTTATCGGCATTGATAGTTTTCATGATGATGATGATTTTTATCAAAGTGAAGAGTTTATGGTGGATCTAGTGATATTGGTGAGATTGGTGATCATTTTCCAAGTAAGTTTGATGTTCCTTTTAGTCATGAAATTATAGTGAAGATGATGATGGGCCTAGGAATTAAGATCAAGTTCTAAGTCATTCAAGTGAAACAATTCAAGGTGGTGGGAATATTCTCTTATCGACTATCATAGAAATGGTAAATAGAATGACAGTGAAGATGATATTGCTCCTAGTGATGACGATATTCCTATAAAAAATGATGATTATAATCCCATAAACACTATGGAAACAATACTAAGAAGCATTAAAGCTAAAACCAGGACTAGGAACATGACTATACATTTTCATATCAATCCAAGAAATTTAAATTATAGCATGTTTAGGAAATAATTCCTCATCGGTCCATGTTCTCTGGGTGATTTTATTTCAAATAATGTTGTCAAAAGGAATGTTTCAAAGGTATAGACTACAAGTATTCCTTAGAGAAAAGGAAGGCATACTTGTCAATGAATAAAAACTATAGAATGTATATTTATTGTGGTGCATGATATCTACATTAATGGGTCATGATTATCACATTACAAGTTTTGTGTTCCATAGAAATGCATTAAAATGAATTCACTCAATTGGTAATATTCATCTATAAGAATTCAAACATGACTATAAAAAGACCCTACATTTTATTCAAAAGTGCATCATGGACAAGACAATGGATCATTGACATACATAACAATGGCATGGATGTGTGACTTATTTTTTTAAGCATGGAGAGTGCATGCTAAATACAAAAATGGTGTATATTCTAAATATTTTTTTAAGACAAGAAATATACAACTTATACAAAGAATATGTTGTAGTTGTTAAAGCAAATGGTAATTTCATTATATATGCATATTGTTCAAGAGTATGGAAAAAAAAATTTCAACAATGTTTGTATTCCTATTAATTTAAGAATGGGGGTTTGTAGTGTATGTGCTTATCTTAAGTTAAGAAGGAATAAATCAAAAGGGGCATAAAGAGGTATGTCTCTACAAAGATATTTATTATAATTAGATAGTTATCAATTATGAAAACTCGTGATCAATTATTTCATTTTATCTTATTTACATGTTCTATTATCAAAGCACTTTAAGAGCATCTCAATCAACAATAAAATAAATGATAAACATTGTAGAAACATCAAAATAAGTGCTATGATGATCTAGATAAACATGCAAGTTTGATAATTGATGGCATGAATTATAAAAAGACATATTGCCACATTTTTTTCCATACATCAAAGAATTAAAAGGAGGGAATTTTATTCAATTTCACTTGGTTGGTTATATGGTTTTTAATGGTCAAATGTCTCCAAGGTTTTACTTCACAACTTCAAATGTTCAAAATGGTTCAAATCTGATAATCACCATAGTTCATCATGTTCTTACTCACTACTTCAATAATATTATTCAAGTTTTATATCTACAATTGAACAACACTAATCATGAAAACAAAAATCAAGTAGTGTTTGGATATTTCAACATTTTTATTGAATTGATAATTTTTCAAAAGGTTTACCATATTAATTAAATTTTTACCCATTTTGCAGTAACATTGAGAAGGAATGATGTTGGGATTTTTTCATCAATAACTAAAAATGTAACCGTCCCCAACCATCAAACCTCTGTCGGGTAACGCTACCTAATCAACTGTATCTTTGCTACATCCCCAACCATAGATCAACAGGTCGTGTCATGCCACCAAAAGAAACTTTCATGCTCTGATACCATTCCATGACAGCCCCAGCCTTAATCTATTGGGTTATGCCACACATAGATACTTGTGGAAACATCATACACATCCATATAAACGTAGAAATGAAAATTATTATCTAGATATATATAAACATATATAGATGACATATTCTAATAATAGACAGATTAATGTGGAAATAAAAATAAGGCTACACATACAACATATACAATATATCCATGCATTACTCATCAATTATATCACATGTACAATTACACAGCATGTAAATGAACATAGAAGTGGAAATTATCTTTTAATAGAAGACCACCAATTGTGTGTAGACCTTCCACAAACCTCCCAGCCATAGACCACACTGCTCATCACTCTCAATAGTGGGTCACCCCCGAGTTAGGACTAAACTCCACCGGGCAAGGGATTCCTAGACTAGTCAAGGTCGACAGGGAAATCGCACAGTTCAACAAGAAGGAATTCCTCCAAGGAGCCACTTACACCCACAACTCACAGACTCTCATTCCCCACATGCATGTTCCACCCCACGAGTATACACCTTCATTGTCACACAGTCTATCAGTTTCTACACCTCCCTTTTCAGAGCTTCAACAACAAGATGGATCAAGAATTCTCAGAGCTTTGTAGTTACTACTGGACTTCCTCCAGGAGAGATCACTTCCTCAACACACTCTCTCACCTGGAGAGAGTTTCTCACAGGCCTGACAACCTACTTCTTCTACCCATCTCCTAAGTCCATAGGGTAACCACAACAGCAAAATCGGGTATGGGCTCTGGTAATGACATCAAGCCACACCACTCTAGAGAAGACGTGGGTAGAAAGAGAAAGTGGCTAAGGTGCAATCTGGATCAGGCACTATGCATTTGTATTGTGCTTCACAGGAAAAAACAATTAGCGTCATAACACGGTGTGTCGGTCCCCCCCCCTATGGTTGCAGAGGTAAAAACAAAAGAGGAAACAAAGGTTAGATGCGTGAAGGATCTCTCCGTCTACTTACGTGTAAGTGTGGGGATTCTTCCCACCATGGTGAGGGAATCCCAACGAACTGACTTTCCCACCTAAAACTGCATGCTCCCAGGTTGACACATGTCTTCTTGAGGCTGCATGAGCTCCACTTAACATTCGTTCCCTTCCCATAGGAACCTAGGACAACATAGGTTATGTCCAAACCTTAGCCACTAGGACATAATAATATAATATTATTCCCTTAGAGGTAAGCCCTCTAGCTTAGCCCCTTCCCTTTCCCTACCTAGTGGATATTAGTTCCCCATAACTCTTTCTTCATGGTCAGTCTACACGCGATGATGTAATTATATTAATGATGTGAGTATTTACATATACAAAATCAGGCTTAATGGCCTTAACATCTAGGCTCTCTGGCCTAATAAACACATAATCCTTCTAGCTTAATATAAATCACTCACCATCCTATCAAACATGTTTACAATTCATAATTACAACTAGGGTTCTACCTGGGGATATTACAATCCCCTCCCCTTATTTTTGTGTTGTCCTCGGTGCAACTTGTTTATACATATACAATTCAAAAATTCTTCAAAAATATCCAAGCTTTAGCTATTGGAAGCCTGTTATCCACTTGGTTCTCTACTTTCGAGCACCAATTCTGGCGTTCATACTGCAGTTGAAATTCAATTGCTCTGTTCCATAGAGCTACTTCAGGAAATAATTCATCTCATTGTTCCTTATTTCATTCTTCAGTTAAACCTCATTGAAAGCACCAATTGGTTGTAGATCCACGACATTCCTCCCAACCTTAGATATCACTGTCGATAAACTCTCAGCAGGGGCTATGACTCCACAGACCTAAACACTCTGTTGATACACTTATTCATTCGTAAGGAACATTAGAACATACATGCAATATATATACAGGCAATTTTAATAACATTATAACCTTTATACAAGATACACAACATATAATGAATAGAGAATTGATACTTATCTTTTGATTTAGAAGACCTTCCACCCCTGAGAAGGGCTATGAATCCATCATGAAAATGGCTTCCCAAGATAGCCACAGTCCACAATCCATATCAACATGGTCTAGGCCAAGGTACCAAACCTCAATAGCACTCCAACCAACGGTCTCTCATTCCCCACATGCCTGTACAACCCAGGATAGTGTGCACCTTCCTTCTAGGGCTCCAGCACAGGTCGGAAAGGAAGTCTCAGATGACCGTGGCTCTAGGAGTTCCAACTACCCTCATAGTTATCCAGGTACCCTCCAGGCCTCATACCAGGGAATTTATCCCCACACTTCTCCCTCCAAAGTTCCAACCTTCTCCAAGGCAACCCAAGGAGAAATGTACACACATCCAGATCCACCGAGGATCCACAGGGTAAGATTTGTTGTCTCCAATTAGCATCTTCCCCGAGCTACTCTTTGTAGTAAACATTCTAACTTTAATCAATATCATCTCATATGCATCACCCACATGCAATTATCATGAGAGAACATAAACAAATTCATTTAGGAACTCAAACTTAGTTCAAAAGGGAATTCAACTTTTCCCCAAAACATGAAAATCTATTTCATAATTCTTCTTGTATGTTTCCATATGAGGAGTGCAACCTTCCTTGTGGTTTTCCACAAGAACTAAATTGCATACCATTTTTCCTTCAATGCTTCCTCTTACATACAACCAACAATTGTCAGTATTTCATGTACATCACAATTCAATTGTAATATGTACAAAACCATATGCAAGGATCTTAGAATTGCCTACACCTAGAAATTCAATCATAATTACCAAACACTTTAATAAAATAGAATGACTCCTCATTCTATGCATATGCATGTTCATAATTAATATCTGTAAGTTCATTACTTCTCTTTTTTTTCTTTTTTTTTTGAACATAAAATTTTTCTATAGTCAATTCTTACATGACTACTTGACTTGCAAATTTTATGTTGCAATATCTAATAACTCCTGAAATGTCCTTAAATTCATGAGTTAACAACATTGCAGTTGTTAGTAACAATTATTTCCATGAAATGATATATATGCATGTACTTACAAAAAACATTCAACAAATGCATTCAATTATACAATTCTATCACTTACTATGCATGAGCGTAATTCTCAATGCATATTTATTCAATGCATCTTGCATTGAATTACATAATGCTCTTTATCTCAGTCATGTATCTCACCATACATAAGTTGGAATTCTGACCAATGTCCTAACACATTTCCCACACACTACGTATTGTTTTCTCAATTAATTGGATGCCTTCCTTTTCGACCCGAACACTACACCAAGAATATAATTTTGTGTTGTTCATTAGTGTTAGCTAAAAAGTTGCAGTCCAAGTTTTATTTAAAGGTGGGAAGATTTTAGTACCTTTATGGTTCATAACCTTCCCATATCCATACTTTTTCATATCATACCTTGCCCTGATCTCATACATGACTAGCTTTACTAGCATTCATTCCTATAACAAGTTCTTATCTTTTATTTCTTTTGTTATTACCTCATAACCAAATTAACATGACATTATACTATGTCAGTGTGTGCATTCAAAAGTTAAAAAGATTTGATAACTATGACCAACCTCTAGCCTTTACCACATATAGTGTATCATAAAAATTCAATTGGTAAAAATTCTTACCTGAATTTCCCTTTGGAAATTATGTAATATAATTTCAAAACATAATACTTACCTGCATAGCTTCCATTAAACGAATTTGATGTTACCTGATTAGCTGATGATAGTAGAAGATTTCATGCTTCTTTTATCAAACTTATAGCCAACACTTCAACTTGTTGTTCCTTCCTTCCATATGCATCAACATCATCAACAACACTTTCTAAACATGCAAGAAGTTTTTCTTTAGCTGCCCCAACAAGCCATAACATACTTGTTGCCACAGAAATTGCAGCAATTTCTTTCTCCCTATAAAGCTTTTCCTTGTTGATCCCAGAAGTCTTTAATACTTCCTAAATTCTTGAATCTTCTTGTGCTCTCATTGTAGCCATTGTATGTGATTATTTATGTCCTAAGAAATTTCTAGCCAATCACCCTTGGTTGCCCTTTGCATTTACAGCCAATACCCAGCTGATATTAACCTTCAACTTTCATTTATTCCCTGGATCCTACTATCCTAACTCATATTTGGATGAATTATAATTCCAAACATGTTGTCTTATAGACTTTGGGTCTTCAATATCCAGTTACTCTTCGGAACTGAACTCCTTCAGCCCTTTCCTGACTGAATACTTTAGTACTTGAGGTTTTCTTGTACTCTTCTCTTCTCTTTTCCAACTAACCTCAAACTTGACTTGCCTATCCAATCTCTAGCATACTGTAAGGATGCACATATGCCTCCTTTGTTATCTGCATTGAATTAACTGAAAGTACGTATTTTACCTTACCAACATAGCTTCAAGTGATACCTACAACCTCTTGGTTTCCATTCATGGCTCTATGTCACTTAAGATGGATTATTGTCTAGCACCATCTCCTCTATATTCAAAGGCATGCATAGAACCATTTTCTTCTTCCTGGTTACTTTTGTTTTCTCTTTAGAAACCATTTCACTTTTAAATTATTCTTGACTTGATATCTACCTCATGAATTCTTCTTCCATTATCTTAGGATGTTCATGGACTTGACTCCATCCAGGAGTCCTTCCTTGTGTACCTTGCATACTTGCAACCACAGATTATGCTGATATTAATTTTCATCATTCCATTATTATTTGTATTCCTCTGATCCAACTCCTGCATGAACGAATTATAATTCCAGTCATGTTCTCTGAGTAACCTTGGTTAGTTAACACCAACTTATTTCTTGAAGAAATTTGATTTATCCTTATGACATGCATATTCAACTTCTGTCATGCCATATTTGATGACCTTCATTCCATGCTTCCACTACGCATTCTGATAGAAATAATGGATTTTCTATCTCCAACTGCGAGAATGATCCTTGGAGATGTCACATCTTATCTCCAAACTCTTTCATATTCCATAAAACCTTCCTTCCTTATTCCCATTCTTTGCATCTCCATATAAACTTATCGTTCATGCATTATCATGTATTGCAGATGGATGAATACCTGGAATCATATTTCCAAGACCTTTCTAACGATTGCTTCCTTGCTCAATTCAGAATCCTGAGCAGAAAGTTATAACTATTTTCACAATGGTGCTTTCTGGAAGGCGATCTTTGTAAAAATATTTGTATTTCACAGAGTCGAATTGGCTCTTGATCCTTGTTGGATCCTCTCTTCATGTTTACATGCCTTATTTACATCTTTCGATACACGTATGTTCAATCATGGACCCCACGGGATTTATATATAATCCCTTCTATGTTCTAAAAAAAATAATTTCTCGGTACTAACCCTCTTTCTGTGTCCCCCATTCTCATGTGACCATCATTTGTGACCAAGCGCCAATTTGATAAGCGCTTATCTGGAGCTTCAGGACCTTGGGGCTCCGTAACTTCGGAGGTTTCCCTTTCCACACATCACAAACATCACAGAACATTGAACTGGTGAATTCATGAAGGAAAGTGGATCTATGGTCCACATTCTCTGTTCATATCTATGGTGGACAAGAACTCTGGGACTCCAGGCTTCGGCGGTTTCCAAATCACATCACAAAAAATATCCCAGAGTGTCACATTGGTGAAATCGTGAAGTGGGGTGGATCAATAGTCCTCGGCTTCCTATCATCCAACGACTGATATTTATTACGTAACTCCAGGCTTCGGGGTTTCTGAACTGTCCATACTCTCAATCTTTCCAGAGTGCCAAGTCTCTGGACTGCAGCATCTGTTTCCAAGTGTCGTTTCCTGATCAACGGTCAAGATTAACTATGGCCCTCCGGTCTTCAGTGCTTCGAAGCTTCGGGTTTCCGAGACTTCAGAGGAAGTCACATTTGCACACCCCAAAACTCCCAAACTATGAATCTCTGAATACTTCCATGTCACCCTTAGGACGTCATCACATTACGTTACTTTGGCGCTATGGAACTTCAGGGATTTCTTCCTCCCATTCCATCACGAACCATTTATTTTGGAGTGTCAAGTCTTCGAACCTTGGGATATGACACCATGCGTCCTCTGTGACCATCAGGAGCCCCACTAACCATTCTCAAGAAGAGTGCCATGTGGCGAAATACTAGAAGTGGACATGTGTCCCAATATGATGGGTGACACGTGTCACATTCTAACTGGTGTTTCTATATTCCAAAGGTTCTTAACTCTCTAACATGTGACACACATCCCATGTTTCCATGTCACTTCAGGATTTCGGGCTTCAGAAAATTTTACACTTTCACACTCCAATTCTCCTGAACGTCGAACTCCTAAACTTCTTTACTTTTCGGGATCCACATGGTACAACTGTCAACAATTAAGGTGGTGGCACGTGGCATTCCTAGGAAGGGTTCACATCACCACTGGTGATGTCATCATGCCAGGACACTTATGTTCTTTGGCTTCGGGACTTTAGGCTTCGGGACTTTTCACACTAGCACACTTCAATTCTCCCGAACGTCGAACTCCCGAACAAGATGATCTTCTGACACGCAACCCTTTTGATGGACGGTCTGGATCAACTCCGAACTTCGGGCCTTTGGGATTTTTCTCTTTATCATATTTTGTTTCTCCCGAACATTGAACTCCCAAATACATTGATCTTCCAACACGTGCCCCTTTTGGATGAATGGTCTGGATTAACTGCAGACTTCGAGACTTCGGGAGTTTTCACCTTAGAATACTTTGTTTCTCCAGAACATCGAACTCCCGAATACGTTGATTTTCTGACATGTGCCCCTTTTTGATAAATGGTCTGGACTGACTCTAGACTTTGAGACTTCAGGAGTTTTCACCTCAGCATGCTTTGTTTATCTCGAAAGAAGAACTCCCGAAATGTCGTGAGATCTATGGATCACAATCACTTGCATGCAGATATGATGGTTGAGATCTATTTTTTACCACTACGCCTTACGTCTTGCTCTTGGCTTGATCTAACGGTTATGATTTGTCTTCAACCGATCCAATGGTCAAGCACTTCTCCCCGGATCTACGGTGTAGATCCACTCTAGGACTTTGGAGCTTTGACACTTCGACCCCTTTGGCTCTCTAACTCATAAACTTCGTCGAAGTCACGAAGTCCTAAGTACTTTGGAGGTTAACTCTCATGCACCTTTTTCCAGATCTGACGATTAGAAAACATTGGTCTTTCCCCTGCATATATATTACGACCCAACTTAAAAACTTGTAGTTCCAAACCCACGGTTACTACAGTCTCTTTTCTCTGCTATCTTTCTTGAACTGCTATACCTTCTGAGCTTCCAAACACAGCCAAGGTGTTCTCTTGGCACTATGGGATGCTCTAAAATTCAAATTGTGTCCCTCTTGACAACAATTGTCTCTGAGATTTTGATTCCATAACCACTTATACGGCCCCATTCAAGCTCAGTGTCGAAAACTGGGCTCTGAACTTTGATTTTGTCCATTTCGACAACAACTCCTTTCCAAAACCTTTTCTTCAACTTCCACTTTCTTGGCCCATCCAGGCTCAGTGTTGAAACCATGGATCTGATACCAATTTGTAACCATCCCCAACCATCAAATTTTTTTCGTGTAACACTACCTAATCAATTGTATCTTTGCTACATCCCCGACCATAGACCAATAGGCTGGGTCATGCCACCAAAAGAAACTTTCATGCTCTGATACAATTTTGTGATATCCCCATCCTTAATCTACTAGGCTATGCCACACATAGATACTTTCAGAAACATCATACACATCCATATAAACATAGAAATGACAATTATTATCTACCTATATATAAACATATGCAGACGACATATTCTAATAATACACATATTAATGTGGAAATAACAGTAGGCCTACACATACAACATATACAACATATCCAGACATTACTCATCAATTATATCACATGTACAATTACACAACATGTAAATTAACATAGAAGTGGCACTTATATTTTAATAGAAGACCACCAATTGTGTGCAGACCTTCCAAGAACCTTGCAGCCATAGACCAAAGTGTTCATCACTCTCATCAGTGGGTCACCCCCGAGCTTGGACTAAACTCCACCAGGAAAGGGATTCTTAGGCTAGGCAAGGTCAACAGGGAAATCGCATAGTTCAACATGAAATAATTCCTCCAAGGAGCCATTTACACCCACAACTCATAGACTCTCATTCCCCACATGCTTGTTCCACCCCAGGAGTGTACACCTTCACTGCCACACAGTCCATCGACTACTACACCTCCCTTTTCAGGGATTCAACAATAGGCTGGATCAGGAATTCTTAGAGCTTTGTAGCTGTTGCTAGACTTCCTCCAGGAGAGATCACTCCCTTAGCACACCCTCTCACCTAGAGAGAGTTGCTCATAGGCCTGACAACCTTCTTCTTATATCCAAATCCTAAGTCCAAAGGCTAACCACAATAGCAAAATTGGGTATGGGCTCTGGTAATGACATCAAGCCACACCAGTCCAGAGAAGACATGGGTAGATACAACAAATGGCTAAGGTGTGATCTAGCTCAGGCACTATTCAGTCATGTTGTGCTTCATAGAAAAAAACAATTAGCTTCATAACACGGTGTGTCGGTGCCCCCCCCCGAGGTTCCAGAGGTCCAAAAAATGAGGAAACAAAGGTTGTTTGTGTGAAGGCTCTCTCTGTCTGCTTGCATGCAAGTGTGGGGAGTCTTCCCACCATGGTGAGGGGATCCCAACAAACTGACTTTCCCACCTAAAACTACATGCACCTAGGTTGAAACATGTCTTCTTGAAGCTACACGAGCTCCACTTAATATTTGTTCCCTTCCCATAGGAACCTAGGACAACACAGGTTATGTCCAAACCTTAGCCTCTAGGAAATAATAATATAATATTATTCCCTTAGAGGTAAGCCCTATAGCTTAGCCTCTTTTCCTAGACTCTTAGTCCCTTCCCTTTCCCTACCTAGTGGAGCTTTGTCCCTCATAACTCTTTCTTCGTGGTCGGTCTACACCCAACGATGTAATTATATTAATGATGTGAGTATTTACATATACAAAATCAGGCTTAATGGCCTTAGCATCTAGGCTCTCCGGCCTAATAAACACATAAGCTTTCTAGCTTATTATAACTTGGCTCACCAGCTTATCAAACATGTTTACAATTCATAATTACAATTGGGGTTCTACCTGGGGATATTACAAAAACTATTAAGAAAGCATACTATCCAAATCCTATTTTTCATACATTGGAAGAAACTATTCATATGCGAAGATTTATTCATGGATCACATGGTGAAAAAAAGTGCATTGAACAACTCAATGACATTATCTTCCAACATCAATTATGTATCAAAAATATTAATGGGAAAATGCTTATATGGAGCAAGCAATATCAACTAGTGTAAAATGGGGGCCCTCATCTGGTTTGTCATTTCTAAAGTTCATCCCAAATCATCAAAGGTATCAAAATTATTTTTATTTCAATTAGCTATTGAAATCCATAATGCAGAAAGACATTATAGAGATGTACATTATTCTAAATGTTTTGACGACAAAATTCAATTAAAGATAAATATGAGTAATTTGATGTTGAAAAATATGTTTGTTGGGAGTCTTTTCAATGATGTAAGAGTCATAATTTCAATCTCAACAAATTGAAATATATTTTTTAAGAGTCCATTTAGTTGGCCATGAAGTACACCCATTGAACATGAGGAAATAAATGTTTTTGAACAACATGAATCTCAAGGTGTTATCGAGTCTTCATGACCAAAGGCAAGAGAGATGTATATTGTGTCTAGAAGATCACATGCACAATGTGAATCCATGGAAGACCTTCAAAGGGAATGGGAGTAAGATATTAAGGAGGTTTGCATCATTGTAGTTTTAGTTTTATATTGGGAAAGTTATAAAGGTCAATAAGTTGGTATGAAATAGATACACACTCATTAAATGGTGCATACAAGCCATCGATGGTAGTCAAGAAACATATCATAAGAAAGAGAAAAAAGAAAGGATCAAAATATAAATCAATTTCACATTAACCTCTTAAAATTACAGGATGTTAACATACTTTCTTATGACTTGTATTTGAATAGAAACACTTTTCTTTATAGGACTACAAAGATCATTAAGACATTGTTGGCATAAGAAATGTTTGCAAGATGTGCGTCTAGTGAACCTAGTCATAGATCCAAAAGGATTATGACATATGAAATGTTTGGTGTACATGAAAACTTGAACAGTGCACTTATTGATAATAGAGAAGAATATAGTTCATTCAGACCTTCATCCAATCATTCATTTGAGGATAATGTAGATTATGATGGTGTCTTAGAATCCATAAATGATTTTTAATAATTCTATCAAAAATTTTATATATATTTTTATTGATATGATGTTGGTATGGTAACTTTAAGGGAGTGTCCCCTAGATGGGGTGACATTTGGAAATAGTGAGAGAGGTGGCGTGCTGGCAGCCTGGGGAGTTATTAACCCCAACCACCTCTCTCATCCCCACACCATTTGAATGACTAGCCTTACCATCGCACTTATGGTAGTGCATTGCTCTTCCTCCGAAAACTTAATGGATATGCATGCGAACCAGCTATGGAGCTCTGCGGCGGGTACTTGTCCTCAGGCTAATGTCACTTCGGTTTTCATGACGCCCCCCACCAGCATTCAATCGGTCGATATAAAGGTAAGAGATCTAGGGAATTTTGTCATTCACCAAGCTCTATTACTTCTCTAGTTCTCTCGACCTCCTATCCATTCTTGCAGTGAACCTCCTCCCGTCACCTCCCTCCTTCTATTGGTCACCTCTCTCATTCTCCTTTTCACCTACGTAACTCTATTAGCTTGGAATTTGCCTATGTTGCCCCGTATTCGGTGTTATCCTTCAATCATGCCCATAGAGCATGGAAAAACCAAAAGGGGGCCACTGTATTACAGTTTCATTGCGAGGTGCAGCCTCCCTGACCCTTCGCAGCCCCTCCCTCCGACCGGCTCCCCTGGAAGAGGCTAGAATTGGACCAAAACTCCCCCTCCCTCCCCTCATGTCCAGAACTTTCCACCTTCCCCTTCTGAAAATATGCATGGCATGGGAAGTTTCCTGGTGGAAGAATAAATTCATCCTCCTGTGCAACAACCCTTGAATGCCCCACTCGAGCTCGATATCATCACCAAACCCCAGGCCCGGCCTATGGAGCATGGAAGTTGCATGGTGGAGGAATAAATCCTCCCTAGTTGGCTGGCAAATTGGATTGTCAATATCTCTATCCCTGGGCTAGACGAGGAAGCGGAAGCAAAACTGGATACAGATTTCGTTATGGACATAGTGGAAGAGGAGGGGAAAATCGAGCAGACTATGCCCAACCCTCATCGCCTTTCGTACGACCACATACAATTAATATTTGACATGCAGAGAATCCTAGAGGAGCAAACTCAGAATCAATGCACTCTTAGTTGGCGCATGGACCTCCTATTCGATGCCTTGTCAGATCCTCCAGAGAAAATGTGTTGTCCGACCTACTGACAGAAGTTTGTCTTCACCTACAACATCAATGGACGTCCGGGTTTGTCAAATTTCTAGCTTCTCTCTCAATTTACATTTCAGACTTGACTCTTTTCAGTTTTGTTAAGTTTTATGACCTATAGCTACAGCCATGGCGGCCATGAGCTCTGGTGCATGAAACTAGACACGTCCAATGTTAGTAATATGACATCTAGCATGATGAACTATGAAAAAACTCTTAGGATTATCAAATGTTTTGGTAAACCACTTGTTTTGGTTTCCCTATTGTGGCGGAATAGGTGGCCAACAAGGATCATTGTACTTTTTTGAAGCTCTTAAGGTAATACATATTTTCTCTTTTATTCACAGAAAAAACTTTAAGGGAGTATCGAACTTACTTAAGGTATTCTATGAATTTATGAATCATTTCTAAGTTTCTAAGTTTATACTATTTGATTATGAACAATATATAAATATTTCTTAGCTTATCGAATTTGAACAATGGATAATGCAACAATATTTTTATGAAATAGTTTGCATTTAATTCAATGCAATATGCATTTTTTTAATTAATAAGTAAATACAATATTTGGAAAAGATGTTGAATTTTTAAATTATAGGGTGATATAATCATGCCATTATTTATTATTTGGTGATTGGAGTGACTAATTAACCCTTAAGAAGTGGATATTTAAGGTTGGTTTTATGGTTTTGTTAACAATACCAATTTTTAAGCCATGGTTTCAAAAATGTTGCAATTTTAATCCCCCCAAAAGTATGCTACTGGTAGCACCACTTTTGAATTCAAGGGTTGATTTTAAGGTTTTGTTCGCAACAGTATTGGTTCTTAAGACCATGGTATTTTAACCTTAAAAGAAAAGGGTGTTTCTAGTAGCACTAGTTTTCAATTCAGAGGTTGATTTTAATGTTTTTGTTAGCAACATTATGGGTTTCTAGGGTCATGGTAGAAAAAGGTTGTAATTTTAACCCCAAAGGAAAGAGTGCTACTAATAGCACCACTTTTCAATTTGGAAGTTAATTTTGATGTTTTTAACGCAAACAAATAGGGTTTTTAGGGTTAGAGTTCTCATTTTAAGGTCATAGTTCTCATCAAGACTATAAATAACTTAATAAAAATAATAATAACTTCCTTAAACATGTTCTCCCATAATGTTTACTCGAGAGAATAAAAACATAATCTAATTTAGATTTACAAATAGCTAAAGAAATGAAAGAGTCAATACTACAAATCATTGAGAATATAAGCATATAAAATTAAATTCAAAAAATTATTTAATCCTTTCATTCCTTACTATAATTTCTGGTTCATCCATTCTATTAAACATTGGGTTAACCAAAAATACAATAATGTTTTTGATTAGCAATGTTTGTCAAACACTTGAAAAATAACCAAAAATACAATAATGTTTTTGCCTAACAATGTTTATCAAACAATTGAAAAATAATTCTAATAAAACATGCTTAAATGATATATGTTAGTAAAATATCACAGTGAAGATAAATATAAGTCAACATACTAAATACACAAGTGATACTTGAAGGTATCCTCCATTACTACCCAGGTATCCTCCACTACTACCCATTGTTCCTATAAAACCCAAGGGCACATCCTTTAAGAAAATGAGATTGGTAGAAGAATTATGGTAGAATAATTATGTCAAAGAGAATGTGAAAAACCTTTATATTATTAACTTTTTTGAAGTCCTAAATCTTGTATAACATATTAAAAGCAATTAGAAAATTTAGAGAGCATTCATTGATGAATAATCCAAGGTTAGTATCAACAACCATTGTATCTCTTTCTTCAAGCTTATAAAGAAAATAATTTCACTTGTATATAATTGAAAATTTAATGCAAATCATATTATTATAGTAATCCAATGTTAGTATCAACAACCATTGTATTTCTTTCTTAAGCTTATAAAGAAAATAATTTCACTTATCTATAATTGAAAATTTAATATAAATCATATTATTATATGAAATCATATTATTATATGAATAGTAATAGAAAATTTAATGCAAATCATATTATAGTAATAGCAAGTTAAATGAATATTATGAGTGGATTCTAAAGTCCCTCTAGGGAAAATCTCCTAAAATGTTTGGTGGAAAAAAGTTGGAAAACAACTCATGTCTTTTTCTTTTGGTTTAAAAAGACCACTATAAGACATGCATGTGGGATATGGTCTATATGGATTTGGAACTCGCACTTGTGCTCATTAGAGGGAGTAGACATACTCATGGGCATGCAAAATCCAACACCAACACTCGGAAAAATCACCACAAAATTTCATTAGCAACTTTCGTAATTCCATTAAAACTTGAAATTAAATTCAACAAATTACTTAATCCTTTCATTCGTTACTATAATTTCTAGTACATGAATTTTGTTAAACACTTGCTTTCATTCCTTACTATAATTTCCGGTCCATGAATTCTATTAATACTTGGCTAACAAGCAATACAATAATTCTTTCGGCTCTTAAATTTTGTCAAACATTTGACATATAGTTCTAACAAAACATGCTCCAATTGTGTGTCAGTAAAAACATTTTAGTGAAGATAAATAGAGGTAAAAAATACTAAATACACAATTAATTCGTGTAGGTATCCTCAACTGCTACCCATTATTCCTATATAATGCAAGGGAGCATCCTTTGAGCGAATGAGATTGGTTGAAGAATTATGTCAAACAGAGTGTAAACCACCTTTATATTATTAAACTTTTTTTTTGTAAACAGATTGTAAACACGTTTATATTATTAAACTTTTTTGTAGTCCTAAATATTATATAACATATCCAAAGTAATTATAAAACTTTAGAAATGTTCATTGTCAAAATCCAAGGTTAGTTAGTGCATTTTTTGAATTAGAATCTTATCATTGTATTACTAGAAAGTTAAATCAAGATTATCAATGGATTCAAGGCTCTTTTCACTGAAAAACTAAAAAAATGTTTGGAGGAAAATGGTTGAAAAACAACTCATGTAATTTTTCTTCAAAAATGGCCACTATAGGACATGCATACGGGATATGGTCTAGCAAGGAGTGGAAACTGGCAGCTATGCTCATTAGAGGGAGCAAGGATACTCTTGGGCATGTAAAATCTAATACCAACACTTATAGAAATCACAAAATTCCATTAGAAACTTTTTTAAATAGATTTCATAGTTAATTATCATTGATAAGATGATTAACCTAGTTAAAAGGCATATATATGAAAGGAAAAAGAATATTGTCAAAACCCCAATGGGACATCAATCTCTAACACTCATAAAATTCCTTCAAATTCATAAAATTCCTTCAAATTCAAAGGTATAGAAAGAGTTAGAAAATTACATCTAATCAACTAGAACTTTTGAAAGCCTTTTCTCTCATAATATTTTTCTCTCATAATATTTTCCAAACATGAATACCATAACTCCATTCAAATTCCTAGGCATTAATTTAATCACATCTATCTTCATTTTAAAAAGATTATATCCTAGCTGCATCAATTGGTAGTCTTTTCTAGACAAATTGTTAGAGAAGATGAAATATACAAGATCTCTCTCTTATTTCTTCTAGCCTCAAAACATTAGTTAAAAACCAAATTCCAAATCTTACTCAATAATAAAATTCAAAGGAGAACTCATAATTAAATACAAATTTATACTTTCCAAGCTACCAAATTTTGTAGATATTTGAGTGTTGAATTCTCCCAAGTGCTTGCCTTGTTATCTCATCAACTGTCAATCAGTTTCCACCCAACCATATCCATGGAAAACATCTTTCCCTAGGACCCTTGAGCTACATGGGATCAGAATAAGGAGCTCAATAATATTCAGTAGAAGATATGTTTCATTCTTTTCCTCCACTAAACTTATCAAGAAAGCAATATCACCTCTAACAAGAAAATTATCACAATGTTGGAGAATTTTTTGGATGTAAATTGTATAGGAAGTTTTGAAACGTCCAACGTTTCGAGTGGACGCTCCACCCATCAGCAGGGACATAAAAAGCTCGTATGGTAGAAAAGAGTGTTGAGTTTCATATTTATAAAATAGAACAAATATCAAAAAAAAACATAGAGGATTATTCATAACTTAAGTGTCTTCTAGATTTATTTTAATAGTTCACTCCATCTCTTCCAAGCCCTAGCTAAACACTGGCAACATTTCCTTACAATCTCATATTTACCAAACTCTTCAGAACCCATCATTATTCATAAGTATAAGAAGTTTTTCCACCTCACACCATGCATAATTGTCTATTTTGTATTTTAATTCCCAATTTTCTAATTTAATTAATTCATGATTTACTAAACCAAGGTGTCCACCTCTTAGTTTTCATTGTTTTTAATTTATCAATAGCTTGATTATTCATCCCTCCTATGTAGCATCCTAAAAATTCCCTTTATTTTTTTTTTTAATTACTTAATCTTGAATTATATCAAAACACATATTTCTTAAAAAGTCCTTTAAAAGTGGGTATCAATACCATAAACTACTTCCACCATGGGCTACTTGGGTTTACCTCGGTTTTCCTGTGAATCTAGAAATATTGTTAGTTAGGGAATAAGAATTTCACAACTTGTTGCATGCCTTGTTATCATAACTATGAAGTATGACATCACTCATAATGGGAGTACTTGAAAACAAGTAAGCCAATGCCAAGCTATACAACTTTCTTATCTATTTGTAAAGAGAACCCATGTCTCTCTTTGGAACTGAGTAGGCAAGTTGATATCACATATCCAACCTCCTTCCCTCTATGCTACTTTTGAGGTGATGGTGTACAAAGAGAAACTCCAAATTAATCTGTTATCATTATGTAGCATCCTAGGATTCCTTATTTTTCCATTAAGTGCTACCCATAATGTTCTTTGCCTCATAAATAGTCCATAAGGCTAAATTTAACCTCTAACAACAATACAATATAGAATTCATACATAAATATAAAATAACAATGGAAATAATCAATGCATATTTTGAATTAGTTCATTGTCCATTAAACTTAATGCATTAGCAAAATAGAAAAGCATTCCACAAAGAAGTCAACTATGAATACTTATCTACAAATAAAGCTATATCCACCAAATTGGTTATTGAGGAGTTATTGAGGAATGATTTTCCACCTAGTTGTAATAATTAGCAATGGAGTCCACCCCTAAGCTAGATCATGATACCACCAAGGTGATGGAATCTCCCGCGGGGCTCTAAAATCACTCAACCGAGCTCTTAAATCAGTCAAACTAACCCATTACTCTCATGACAAACCAATCTTCTCACTACAAATATCTCCAGGGCCTCTTCTAGCACTCATACCCGCCCTTGCACTCTCTTCCATTGCCCCACACAACACTAGAAATAATCTCTCATTCTTTCCTCAATAGTCCCCTGTGATGCTCTTCCCTTCCAGTTCTCTTCAGTGTGTGCAAAAGGAGTTCATAGGACATATGGAACTAGTTCGTAGGACAAAACAATTAAACTAACGATGAAAACTAGGAAGAAAACATCCCCAAGAATGAAAGGTTGTCTCCTCTCCATGCCCATGAATGAATGAATAATCATAAGATTCTAAAATCTACATGAAAAATACAATGGAAGACCTTTTATTGCATGAAACCCCTCTCTCTATCTCTTTCTCTCTTCCAAAGGATATTACATATATCAAAGCAACTCCACTCATCCAAACATAATCTCTTGAACATGTCCCCCTGAATATGAACAAGTTAACCAAGCATCAAACAAACAAACATAGCATTTGAAATATCTCACTTTACTTCTTACATTTAGTGTGTTGATTTGTCTTTTCCTCTTGGTAATATCGCAACGCTCCTTATCAACCTGTATATTATATAACATGGCTTTTTCTTGTTGGGTCTCAGTGCGCATGAAAAACAAGGCGAGAGCCCAGTGGATTGAATCATCTGCATGGAAACAATGGCACGCACAAGACAAATGAGCCTGTTGACAAATCATCATATTAATATCTACAACACAACTCAAATTTCCATACTAACATTCGTTCGTCATGAAAAATGAAAGTGACATAAACATTATAAGCCTACAATTGAATAAAACGAAAAAAAATAAATATAAAATAATAAAATCCGGTCCCACAAACGTTTTATTGTTCCTGTCCTCTACGGGACCCCTAAGTGACAGGACTATACCTTTCAATGCATATACTAATATCATTAACATTTAATGTTCAAGGGAATCGGTCGCGGTTTGCATGGAGTCGGCATAATATGTCACTGCCACAACTTAACGACTTAAATAGAAATTTTATCACAGTAACGGCGTCCTAAACGACCTGAGATCGTTCCCGTAGAGTGGACGTGAACGGTGAGATCAAAGCTCACGTCACGACTTGACGGAATATTCGGTAGGCAGATAGAATATTTGATATGCTCACGCACCAAATGGGAATGATTGCCCATTGATCACGTCAGTGACGATTATGAAGATTCGGGAAAGGATTTTGTTGTTTTGAATTTCTGTAGTGACTTTGTAATACCTAGTGTTGGCTTGTAGTTAGGGAACACGTGGTCTACAACAAAGATCTTGGTGGATTTAAACGTGGAACTTTGTTTTAGTAGCGTGGCGGAATCCTTCTCTACGTATATTTCTTTCTTTATTAAGGAATTCTAGAATGGATGGGTGGTGATGATGGGAGCATGATGATATTATAACTGGGTGAACTAGTTTAAGGTAGTAGAAAATGATTTTGGACAAAATTGTGTGAGAGGTTTTGAAACGTCCAATATTTTAAGTGGACATTCTATATATTATTAGAGACGATTTGAAACCTTTTATACAATTTTATTTAGGAACATTTTATATTAATATGATTATCTACCAAATTAGACAATGTAATCAACAATAATGGATTTACACTATATACTATATGAGAATCTGAAAAGTGCGTAAGAGTTTCCTTGTAAAGTTTTTCTTGAGAAGAAATGGTTATATTATATATTTGTAAATATATAAATTATATAAGTTATATAACTCTCCTAGTGAATGTTTCCTACAAGTGGATTACCTCTCCTCACTCATTAACAATCATTTTGTAAGATTGCCCTTATTCTACTCTTAGAGGCAATGAAGAGAATGGTCCTCACTACCTTAGTGCCATGGAAGTTTTAGGTAAGAAATTCATTGCATTTCATTACAATTATTCTGTGAGGTTCTCCAAGGTCAATGAGTTTATAGGCCTTGTGATTGTCCTATCTAAACCTAATTTATCAACCAAGTGGGCTAATTAATTTGTTGTCTTGTTTCTACTACATGTTACATGTTGGAATTGTTCACTCCTACTTTTCTTTTACAATAATGTGTTATCATATGAGAAGGTTGTGATTTTTTGTTGTACTGATCATTGTGATGTAAAGTTTGTCCCTACATGATTAGTCTGTTTCTATGTTTTAGGAGGTTGTTAGATCTTATTGGATGTGAAATATTCTCTCCAACTAGTTTAGCTCCTAAGTTAGTGTGTGGTTGAAATATTGTTAGGGACTTAACCTCCCTAACCCCTCATGTAGGTAGAGTAATATGTTTTATATGTAATAAAGACTGACATTAGTAAACCAGGCCTAGATAATAATGTGAATAAGTCTAATGTAAGAAGACTTAGTAGAAGTGTTCGCTTCTAGAAAGATCTTTCTCTAGAATGTTCTTTTGAAGATAGAAGTAATATAAATAGGAATGAAAGGCACGAGAAAGTCTTTCCTTGAGAATTATTGTAATAGAGCTATGTTCTACTGGAGGTTTCCCCATCGAAGAGGCAAGTGAACTTGGCTTTCTATCAATAAAGGTATCATTGTTGATGTTCTTATTCTCTCTGTTTTGTTGTTCTGCTAGTATTTGTTGTAATATTTCTATTTCTACTTTATATAATAAATATGGTACCTTAAAAGTGGTATCAAATCACTTTCCTCTGCAGAAATTATAGGATTTGTTTTTTCAAGATAACGACGTGTACTGTCGACATCTTTAAAGCACAAAGATCTATCGTTCAACGAGTAAAATTGCAGTTGGAGCAAACTACATGCAAGAAATAAAAACGGTTTTGTGGGTTACTCAAAACAAATGCTTCACCTTGTTGGAAACGTTTGTAACCCCTGTTGGTACCCCTTCGCATCAGACATAAATTGTACATGGCCATCACTCCCACATACCATCAGGTATATCGAGAGTCACCTAGGTCTTCTGAAACCAACTCTAGATCATTCAATCGACCGCCTAAATGCTACAGTGACACTAAGAACAACACTTGGGAAGATACTCTCTAGTACCCGGGTAATCGGGAAGTATAGATAAGGATATGGCCGAGTCTCCTTAGTTGGTTCCCTGAGATATTGGGTCGAGTATTATTGTTCAACCCCACACATATATCAAAGAGTTATAGCACAGGGAAAACATTTTTTTGTAGGCACCCTGAAAACCCTAACCCTTGGGAATAGAATAGAAAAAAAAAGGAATAGAAGGGAAACATTTTCATGCAACCCTATCTCATGCATCTTGGTTGCCAAATTCCTACACAATTTTCCATGTTAACAATTTGGGCATTTCATCACTGCAGTATTCTTCAGGTTGGAGTATAATTCCTCAGAAGAAAAAAAAAGGTATAGTTGTTATCGGACTAATTGGTAGGTGCGGACACTAACAGATCTCCCTAGATCCACCTGGATCTAGAACAAAACATGACAGGACATGACTCTTTCCCTAAGTTACGACCATTGAATTGGCTAGTAAGGAGGAACAAGTGACATACCTTTGTATCGCTTCCTTAAGTCTTTGTTGCTCCCTCTTCGCTCCGGTGCTTTTGTGAGGTCAAGACCAAGACAACACAAACCAACCAAAGTGAAGATAGCAAAACGTATTCAATGTCGACTTATGCATATGATCAAGGAATTACACAATAAAGTAAGAGTGGCTTTATGGGAAAGGGACGTGCCACTGTATCATATTAATTGAAAGTAGAAGATACAACCTGATTGCCTTGATGTCACAAGCTTCCTTTCGGTAACTCTTGGTTCTGACACACACACTTGCTCTGTACTTGCATGAAGAAGATCCAATTCCTCTTGATAGACCAACTAGAGCCTTCAAGCCTCTGTCCAAGCCGGGTTCTTCACACAATTCCTCCACCAATTCTTCAATTAATCTTGCTTAACCTCTTCCATGAGAATTCTTTCAATATATAGGAGAGGGTGAGATGGTTACATGGATGAGAATGATCCCACCAAATCAGATAAGCCAGTAAAATGACAACCATACCAATGCTAACTCATTCTCTAGAAGATTCCCTTCTAGAACCCTCGAGACTTCTTCTCTTTTCCAAGCTTAAAAACAAGTTCACACCCTGTGTATAGAGCAACCTGCTAGAAGTTTGCACCCTAGATGAAGGTGGCCTGCGAGAATGGGTCATTCTCACACCCTAGGCCATATGTAGCCTGTGAACTCACTTTGAAAATATGTTTTCTGGAAGGAGATAAATGCCACTTTTCTCAAGAGAAAGTTCTTGTTGGGAGTGTTACATGTTATTTTCATCATCCCTTTGACCATTAATGATGTAAACCTATATGTTGCCTTCAGAGGGGTCAGTGACCTGCGTTCTTGAATAGGGAAGGGAGAAGAACTTTTCCTGAGAAAAGAAGTTGCATTTTCCCTTGTAAAAACCCTATAAAAAAGAAAGTTTGCAGGTTGCTATGTAGAAAGGGTGCGAGAATGCCCAATTCTTGCAGGTTGCACCATAGCTGGGGTGTGAGATGTTCGCAGGTTGCACTATAGGCACTGTGCGAGAATGCTTACACGTGGGAAAAACAAGTGTTTTCTCGAATTTTCTAGAAGGAGAAACTTCCATGGTGAGGTGGCATACGAATGATTTGGATCTTACTCGCTTTCATGATTTAGTGGGATCATCCTAACCTCCTCACCTTATCCTCTTCAACTTATAAAAGGAGAGGAGTTCTCATGGAGAAAGTTAGCTTTGGTTAGCTTTGGAGCTTTTGGGATTAGCTTGGATTGGATTGAGTTTTGGAGATTTTTAGCTTGGCTAG